>VMDO01009212.1:0-78637 GCA_007922755.1 Pedetes capensis | reverse complement strand
ATGTAGTCAGGAGAGAACAATCCCTGGAGAAGGACATCATGTTTGGAAGAGTGGCAGGCCATCGGAAAAGAGGAAAACCCTCCACCAGATGGATTAACACAGTGTCTGCAATAATGGGCTTAAACATAAATAAGATGGTTTGCCTGGCACAGAATCGGCAAGTGTTTCGATCTGCTGTACATAGGGTCGCTATGAGTCGGACTCGACTCGACGGCACCTAACAACAACAACAACAACAACAAGAAGAAACTCATTTTAAATGTAAAAGCACAAGCTAAAAGAACAAAAAAGATATATTGTGAAAACACTAATAATAAAAATCTAGAACTGGTATTAATTTCAGGCAATGTAGACTTCAGAATAAAGATTACCAGAAATAAGAAAAGAGATTTTATGAGCTGGGGATGTTGCTCAGCGGCAGAGCACTTGTTTTGCAAGTGCCAGGCCCTGGCATACATTCTGGGCAAAAGTGGGGATGGGGGCAGTATGGAGTTAATTTTACAATGATAAAAGAGATAATGCACCAAAAACTACAACATCATCCTAAATACATGTCCCTCTAAAGACAAGTCTTCAAATACATGAAGAAGTAACAGAACTTAAACCATAAATAGACAAATTTATAAATATATATTTTTAGTTGATATAGAGGTCTTGACTATTACCAACCAACTTTACTATACTGGCATTTATGAAACTTTCTACTCGACAACTGCAGAATACACATTTTATTCAAATATACATGAAATGTATATCAAAATGGACCATATGCTGGGCCATAAAACTGGCTTCAATAAATTTACTGGGATTGTCAAATGAGACAGAATATCTCCTCAGACCATAATGGAATTGAATTAGAAATCAATAATAGACAAATTTCTGGAAAAAATCCTCAAATATTTAAAAACTTGAGAACACAGTTCAAAATAACTCATCAAAAACAAGAAATCATAACAGAAATCAGAAAATATTTTTAGCCAAATGAAAATGAAAGCACAAGATAACAAAATGTGACCTTGAGATATGCAAAAATTTCTTAGGACACACACACAAAAAGTATACAAGGAAAAATACATGAAACAGTTAAACAAAGACACATTTGAGGAAGTACAGCAGGAGAAGATCCTTGGAAGAGGAAGAAAAAAGAAATCAGGTGGGATATTAAAGGGAATTTCTCACAATTATTTAATGATTCAGGTCTAGTGATGTATCTTAATATGTCAAATAACAAAACCAAGAGTTCAGGTGAAAGACAAAACTGAAGGGCAACATTGGTGATAAAAACTCACTAAAATTAGTATGTGAAAACATTTAGATGAAGATTAATTCATAGATCCAGGGGAGATTATTGTTTAGATGTCTGGCTCCTCTAGTAGTTTGGGATTTTAACCACACTGACACTTGCAGACTAAATATTTTGGAAAGCCTTTTAATCTTTTTATGCTGCCACCATAGTAAAAGAATTAGTTGTGAAAATTATCTCTGTGTTTCTGACTAACTCTAAAGAGGGCATTTGTATAGTAATTCTATATCAATTAAAGTTGATATAGAATATCAATTATAGTAACCAAGCCCTTATAGAATGTCTCATGTCTTTATTTTAATGAACTAAAGCTGTTTCCTAGGTTGTACTGAGGCTACTCACAATTTAAAATGTCAAATTATTTGAATTCATCAAACCATATTTTAGTCATCTGAACAATTTTGAACACTTTAAATAAATCCTTAGCTCTTTTAACTAAAAGACAGCCCAAACCTATTCTTTATCATTTATTTTCTCTTCTAAGGGTCATTTCTATGTTAAGTATTCTAAAGACTGAAAAGCGAAGGGAAACAAGGGCTTCTCTCCTATTTTGTTCTCCTGGAAAACATTGAGGATATTGACATGTCTGCAGCAGGGCTAAACATTTCCCATGCTCATCTATAGAGAATATCATGTACTTGAAAATTCGGACTGTGCCCTGATTTTATTCAATACAATTTCTGATGCTATCTCTAACCAGATGACCAAGAAATAGGCAACTAATACGGAGAGCCAGTCTGGTATATGCCTTGTTTTGGGAAAAACTTTATCTTTTAAAATAAACTCATCATATCCACTGTGCTCTCACCTAATCCAAACATGGGAACAGCAACTAACATCGACTTAAATCCATCTTTGCACATGTTCCTAGAATTATGTAAAATGAAATATCTGCTCCATGGTGTCTGAAGTCACAAGCTATAGCCTCCGCAATAGAGTATGGGCAACTCCCTACGTCTTTAACTATGTATGAACAAGACTTCATTAGAAATGTTTGGTGCCAAGCATGTAACTGAACCAATGGCAGCTAGGGCTCTCAAATAGTGGTTTCTTAATAATATCATAGAATTCTAGGAGAATTCATGATGGCTTCTTAAACCATCTAATCTTTCTATGGAGAGATTCTCCAAACCCCTTCCTCAATATTGCCTGGCTCAGTATGATGACATCAAGTTGATAATCTTTACCTTTCAAATAATTCAAAATAACTCACATGTTCTGACAATCATCACAGCATAAGAATTTATAATTGTCACATGTGAAAAACAAACAGGTCCTCCAAAGAGGGCTAATATCCTTAAGAAACGATGCCAGGAGCATTAAACGTGATAGTTTTGCTTTTAAATAAAATGTGGTTAATTTGATTACTATTTATTTTAGGTTTTGCCAGATTTCAATCAATTTTTATGGCAGGATTAAGCTTGTAAGTAGAGTGTTTTTGGGTTTTTGTCTTAAATAATGGAAGTACTTTTCCAAACTTTACTATGGCTAACTAATGGGAGGTTAATGTTGTACATTATGGATCTATGGTTATCCTCAGATGTATTTATCCACAATGCATGCACACTTAGGTCTGAGTTAGAATAAGTAAGTATGTGTATTGTGGACTCTCATTAATTCATAACAGCTTAAATTGTGATTTTTATTTGGCATCCTACTGTGGAACCCAGTAGAGAATGCTGAATTGCTCAGCTAAACATTTTCAAATCCGTGACTCTCCATCTGGTTATTCAATCAGAATAAAATCCTTGCAAAGAAAATCCTCTTCCTAAAATGCACCCAATTTTCTTGGCCAAAAATCATTCTGGACAAATGTGAACAGTTCACCTAGTTGTTTAAGGAGTTTATTTGCAGGAAAAACTAACACTATAAATATCAACAGCATTTAAAAGTAGCTAAAGAAAGAATTCCCTCATTCTGCATAATGGCAGGCTTGTTAGGAATAACTACTCATAGAAAAAAATGGCATTTAGTATTTTGGAGTATTTTTTGAAGCTTCAAGTATCATAAAACAACAGATGACTCCTTTGACATATTAGAACAGAATATCATCATCTTTATAGAAAATTTAAAATAGTAGTAATTTAGTAGCTCATATCATGTAAGGTCTCCACAAGAAATAAATTGAAAAAAAAATCCACTCTAAGTAAGAAAGTGTATACTGAGGCTTTGAAAAACTGTAAAACTACTCTACTTTGCATGATGCCTAGACAGAGTACTCTGTAATAAATACTTGTTGAATGAAAACTGGAATATTCTACTCATCATCCATGGAGTTTTTGTTCCTAAGAAAAAGGTAGAAGCCTAGATTTCCATCTTAAGTAGTTTTTAAGAGAGCCTTTCATAGAGAACCTTTAGTAAGATTAATAATATTTTTAATATATTTTTCATTGCTTTGATTCATTGGCTACCTCTGAGTTGGAGAAGAATGGGAAAAGTAAACATTGCAATTATTCTTTTCTTCTTAGAAGGTAAGTCTGTTTCCAATTAGAGAAGATTGTTGTTGTTAGGTGCTGTCGAGTCGGTATTCTACTCATAGCGACCCTCTGCACAACAGGGGAAACACTATGGTCAGTGCTTCTCTGCTGTTCATAGGGTTTTCAATGGCAGATTGATTTTTGGGAGGGGGTTGCCAGGTCCTTCTCCCAAGCCTACAGCTTCTGGTGTTCCCAGGCAGTCTCCTATCCAGGTACTAACCAGGCCCAACCCTGCTTAGCTTCCGAGATCTAACAGGATCGGATGCCATAGGGCTATGGCTGCAGGCAGAGAATATTAGATAACATATTTTTGTGTATGATTATGGAAATGTGATAGGAATCACGTGTGGTAGATGTAGCAAGCTTGGTGGTAATGTTCAATAAACATCATGTATATATTTCCAAGAGTTGGAAAACTTGCACTTTAAAAAATAAAAAGTGGTCCTATAATTTTATTACCATTAGGATACAGAAGGACATTTGAGGGGGATAAATGAATACCATGTTGATTAATTTAAAAAGAGTTATGACAACAGGCTACAACACAGGTTGTCTCCAAAATGGCCACCATCTATTCTTTCCTTCCTGTATATGCAGCCATTCCTCTTTTGAGACCTGGATTCTATTCTTTTGCCCTCTTAAATCTGGGCTGGTTGATAACTGTTTTGATCAGTAGACAATGGTACAATGTGACTTTCAGGATTAGATTATATAGGAAGTCTTGTAGCTTCTACCTTGTTTCTTGGAGCACTCATTTCAGGGGGAACCAACTATAATGTAAGAAGTCTGACTACTCTGAGAAACCCAAGAAAGCCACATAAAGAGGTCATTCTGAGAGAGAAATGCCCACCCTTTAATGCCAGGCATGTGAGTTAGTCTTCAGATAGCTCTAGCCTCAATTCCATGTACCTACACTGTATGAAAATCCTTAGGTGAGATCTGCCTTGCTGAATCTATCAACCCCAAAGCTAGAAGTTCTAGTGTGCTGAAAAATACCACCCCACAAAAATCAGTATCATTCAGGTTTTCAGAACAACACTTAACTTTCAATTGTTGAATATTTTTAAAACCAGTAAAATTTAGAAAAAATTAGGGTAGGATATTAATTAATGTTCAGTATTCTACAAGTTGCTAGAACCAATAAAGTAAGAGTCATGTTAA
Source organism: Pedetes capensis (assembly GCA_007922755.1). Taxonomy (NCBI): domain Eukaryota; kingdom Metazoa; phylum Chordata; class Mammalia; order Rodentia; family Pedetidae; genus Pedetes; species Pedetes capensis. Next base: position 73,696 of record VMDO01009212.1, on the reverse strand, counting down.
ACACTCATCCAATCAATAGTTAAGTTCTTCGGTCTACCTTGTTTTTATTGTTAGGTGCTTTTGAGTTGGGTCCCACTCATAGCAACCCTCATAGGGATTTCAATGGCTGATTGTTTTCAGGATTGCTTCGGGAGTGGATTGCCATATCCTTCTCCCATATTTTGTGGTGCTTGGGATGGAACCTGGGACCTCAGAAAGTGCAGAGCAGCACTCTACCAACTGAGCAAACCCCAGCCCAGTCTACCTACTTAATATCTCTTAATTCTATCCACTTCTCATTCACAAGCCACTGCCTTATAACAAATTTTAACTTTTTGCTTAAACTACAGAATATTCCTTCCTTTAGACTATCTGCCCCTTACCTCAATCCCCTGCTGTATCTTCTACAGCCTAACTCTGCATCTATCCTTTATACCACAAACCACATAATCTTTCCACAGCAAATTCAAGTATCTCACATGCCTACATAAAATTCTTCAAGACTTCTGAGTAGCTATTACAATTCTTCAGTTCAAATTCTTCAGTCTAGCATTTGAGGACTTTCATAGTCTGTCATCAACTTACTTTTCAAGTCTCAACTGCCATGACACTCCTCCCACATATCCATCTAACCACTCTAAACTTCTTAGAACTACTGGAAGGAGTTCTGTGCTCAGTATTGCTTGCCTAAACATTTTATTTTGCTTACAGCACCCATCCCTCTGTTTCTGCATCTATCTAACTCTTATTTATTCATTCTTTAAAGTTCAGTCAAAAACTACCTCTTTTAGGAAGGCTTTCCTGAACTGGTTTGTTGAATTTTGACAACTCTTTCTTGTGATCCCATCAACTCATGTGTTTTCCCACTGATGGGATAGATGCACTCAAGTTGTTTTTCTTCCTCCCTCTATTTAAAGGAGGCTAGGATCATGTTTGATGCACATTAGACCCTCAATAAATATCCCTTGAAGGAATAAATGAATGTTGGGGGCCAGATATTTGGTTTTATGCAATGAAAAATCATAAATATCACTTCTGACAGTGAGTAGGAAATTGATTCTCTGAGGAGGGTTCCACAATTTAAATTAGAGGTGAAGGAGAAGCTTCTCAGGGGTATTCATTCTGGTTCTGCCAGGTGCAATTAAGAACAGAAATATCCTAGCAGAATCCTTTGCAAAGATACATAAATAGATTGATATGGCTATTGCTTTAGAGTACAAAGAGAAGAACAGAACACAAGGGCAGTATGAGGGCCAGAGGGCAGAATATGGAGAGCTTTGCATGCTCTCACAAGGACATTATATTTTGTTGTATGGACAGTGGGGAGCCACTAGAAGACTTTCAGTGGAAGAGAAACATAATTGCGGTTATACGTTAGAAAGCTTAAGCATGGAGAAGTGATGAAAGAAGGGACAGAAAGCTGAGGACAGTGAGGAGTCTCTATGTCAACTGAAAAGATGTGGAATTAGAATCAACAGATGAACACAGACCCATACCTCTCAATACGCACAAGAGTTAACTTGAAATGGACAAAAGACCTCGACATAAAGCCAGAAACTTTAAAATTACTAGAAGAAAAGAGAGGCAATACACTCCAACATATAGGCATAGGAAAGCATTTCCTTAATAAGACTCCAATTGCTCAGGAAATTACAAGAAGAATAGATAAATGGGATTACATGAAATTAAAAAGCTTCTATACAGCAAAGGAAACAAACAACAGAGTCAAGGAAGTCCCCACTGAATGGGAGAATATCTTTGCATCCTATACAACAGAAAGAGGACTGATTTCCAGAATTTACAAAAAACTCAAGAAAGCAACACCCAAGACAACAAATAACCCAATACACAAGTGGGCAAAGGAACTGAACAGACAGTTCTCAAATGAAGAACTTTATAAGTCCATGAAACACATTTGAAAAAATGCTCAATATTCCTAGCCATTAGGGAAATGCAAACAAAACAACTCTGAGATTCCACCTTATTCAAGTAAGAATGGCCAAGATCAATAAAACAAATAACAACAAATGCTGTCGAAGTTGTGGAGAAAAGGGAGCACTCTTACACAGCTGGTGGGGTGGTAAATTGGTTCAACCACTTTGGAAATCAATATCAAGTTACCTCAGAAAACTAAAACTATGTCTGCCATATCACCAAGTTATACCACTATTGGGACTATACCCAAAGGGAGATAAGTCATCATACCACAGTGACACCTGCATCTCTATATTCAATGCAGCACTTTTCACAATAGTAAGGATATGGAATCAACGACAGTGCCAATCAACAGAAGAATGGATTTAAAAAATTATGGTACATATATACAATGGAATACTACTCAGCAATTAAAAAATGAAATAGTCATTTGCAGCAAAATGGATAGAATTGGAGAACATCATCTTAAGTGAACAAACACAAGCCCCAAAAGAGAAATACCATATAATCTTGCTCATATGTGGGAGCTGAATCAAACTTAAAGGAAGGAAAAAATGCTATCCATAAATTGAAACGTAATAAAAAGCTCAATTAAACTTAGAAGGGACAATTTAAGGAGTGGAAAGGAGGAGGGAGGGATCTAGCAGAGGGAAGTGACAATAGGAGAAGACAGGATGGGGAGGATGGTCAATGAGGAGGGATGAAGGGGGGAGAGTTAAACCTCAATGTAAATAACTTTATTAGTACGGTGGGAAAAAAGGTGAAGATAGAAAAAAAACTACAAGAATAGCTAAAATAAAATAAAATAATAATAATAGCAATAACACCAAAGGCTGGCAATAATGTAAATGGACTAGATCACTCATCTAATACTGCTGAGAATGTAAAAAGGTAGATCACTACAGAAAAAAGTTTGGACTTAAATCAAAATTGGGATGCACATATATAGATAAATATTCTCACAAAAAGACATGCAAGTAGAAAGGAGATCATTGGTGGGGGGGTGATAGGGGAGAAAGATCATGAGAGGGTAAGGGGTAAGTTATGTGAGCAATGCACAATGAAATGCACATATGGAAATGTCACAATGAAAACCATTAAGTTGTACTTTAAAAATGTCCAATAAAAAGGAATATAGAAAAGATGCAAGGACATTAATCTAATGTAATCAATATATTAATTTGAAGACTGAGAACATTTGATGCCTTCAAATTTCAGATAAAAAAGTTTTCAATATTTCTCTTTTCTTCATTTTGCAGGTGATTATTTTTAAGATGTGATTAAAAGGGTATTATTATTTTAAAATAACCTTTAAAAATGTTTGCAATTTAAGATATTCTATCATGAGGAATAAAGATGCAATAATTGAATTGAAAATTTGTAAATAATGTAAACAAAAATAAAACCAAATAAAAAAATTTTAAGTGTAATGTAAAAAAAAAAAGTCAACAGGATTTAGCAAACAACAGACACAAGGGAGGGTCAACTAGGAAGGCTCTCATTTTGCTCTGGGTGCTTATGTAGATAGTGATGACAAATTACAGTTCACCTTAATTAATGTTCTAATATTCTTGAGAATTTCTTAAGTGCATTTTGAACTAGGGACATTTTGTAATACAAGGGGCATGATGTTTCAAAAGAAATTATCCTGACCCAGATGTCCTTTGCTATGAAACAGAACCTTTTGGGTTGTGCCATGGATTCATGGTGAAATCCCAAATAGTCATTTAAATTTTCTGCACCTCAGTCTTGCAAATTCTTATGTATAAAAAAGAAAAACAAATATGCCTCCCAATTAATTTAATAAAGCAATTCAAAAGTAAATTTTTTTTTGCACGGCAATTTCTATTTCCTAAAAGCAAGATGAAATACAATCTCAATTTCCTTCTCCACTAAAAATAAATTAAAAATAAAAAAGGGAGAAGGCTTAAATGATTTCAAATGGCCCTCTTAGCTCCAAAGATCAATGGCTCCATAACAGAAAGCACTTGATTGGAGCTACATTCTACCCAGGTCAGTGGCTGATCCTCAATAAGAACCAAGGGATTTATGGTAGAGGTAGGTTGTCCTATTTAAGCACTTCCTGCTGAGTGAAGTAGTACTTCCTTTTATTTGTCTTAATGGTTCTCTGTTCTTTATCATGTTATTCTTTAACGAGTTGTTTTCATTTGCTTAACAAATATTTACTGAGTGCCTACTATGTGCCAGTCACCACCTTAGGTGCTGGTGAAACAAAATTAAACAAGACATGCTCTTTTTTGTTACATTTTAAAACTATAAACCATATTTAAGCCAAAGTATATCATCTTATAAAGTAATATTTATCATGTACATGATCCTGCTCTAGGAACCATGCCAGGCTACCCCATTAAACTTGATGGACCTGAGAATAGTAAAACTACACACTGTATAATGTATTTATAGTATATAGCAAGGCAACAAGGTCCCCTGAGAAGAGAAGGCAGGAAAACTGAAAAATCATCATCAGTGCACTTGGAACTCACAGACCATTTACAAACTCTGTTTTTTGACTCTATTTCTTTAACTATAAAGTGGAGACAATAAAGCCTACTTCTAATATTCCTGACAGGATGTTATAAGGATTTAGTAAGTAAAAGCATATTAATTATACTTAGCTTTTTAAAAAAGCACTACATAAATATTAGGTATTGTTGTTTGGTAGCAATACATAAGATCACATTAAAGTCAAAAGCTTACTAGAGTTATTCTAATGGATTTTTAAATCTCAAGATGAAAGCAGGGAAAGTTGAATAACTAAAATCAGGACCCAACCCTAATCAGATCTAGTTAGAAACTACATTAAAACTGGAATTAGTTGCATCACTGAATGATGGCTCCACACAAGGACAGAATATACAAGATGTCTGTAAAGTTGGATTAAGTATAAGTGGAAAGGCTAGCATGAGCCACACCTGTGTTGACTGGTCTGGGTTTTAGTATGTGTATGTGAGTGTATCTGTACATGTGCTTTGTGCTGTTGTTTTGTTTCTATCTTTTTGTTTTAATAAAATCTTGCTATGTAGCTTACGCTGGCCTCAAACACATGATCCTCTTGTCTTCACCTCCTGAATGCTTGGATTATAGGTGCACACTACCACTACTGTTTCCAGTCTTGGTTCTTAAAATGAATCTTCATGTGGTGGCAGTTTTCAGAGGGAAACTCCTAGTAAGGATTGTGTTTATCCTGCAGCTTATGCTACCAGCCCCCCAGTGCCAGAATGGGGACACTTCCACTACCAGGGTATCTGATGTATATGAACTTTAATAGCTGACCATTTGTTAACCTGGAGAGATCAATTTTGATGAAATTCATTTGTATATAATCTAAAAATTTACTTAGGTTATATTCAAAATGTTCTGTTATTAAAGATCCAGGACCTTAAAGAAGGTAATTTCTCAAGAAATTTTTATTGCTAAGATACTTAAAGCTAAAGCAGACACCAAGCATCAAAGAGAAGAGCTAAACTAATAAAAACAAACAAACAAACAAAACCAAAACCTTCACCAGCCTCAATAGAACTATGTAAGCTGTATGGAGGAAGTAGGTCACTGGGAGCATGTCTTTGGAGGCTGTGTCTTGCCCTGGCCCCTTCCTGTTACTGCTGTGCTCTGCTTCCTGGCCACAGTGAGGTGAAGTACCTCTGCCACTACACAGTCTGATTGCCATGATGTTCAGCCTCACTGCAGGCCCAGAATCAAAGGAACCAAGGACTATGGACTGAAATCTCTGAAACTGTGAACAAAATGAATCTTGTATTCCTTAAGGAAAAAAGAGGTTTATTTGACAATTGGAAATTACATTATTAGTAATATTTTAGGACTTGAGTAGAGAACCACATCTGAATCTTAAGCAAGGCAAATGCCATTTACTATGGGTTATAATCCAGGGACATCACATACTTTTCTTTGAAAGGTGACTGAATCTCTTTACAAAGGTGAATCTCTTTAATTAAAGTACTGAAGCACATGCAAATCCACAAACTCTATTAAATTAGACAATTTATTTGGCAATATATTCCAAGGTTTTAAATTACTTAAAATCACATTCTTCCTCACACCTAATCTGTATCTATTTTATCTTGGGAAATTAAAAAATTAAAAATATGTCATGTCTTGGGAATTAACTCTTTACTTTTATTAAAGCTATAAATCACCAGCCACCAACTGCTGACTGAAATTAATATCCTTGTTCCTTTGCCATTTCCACTTAACTTCCAATTCTCCAGTATTTATGGGATAAAAAGAAGTTGGAAGAACTCTGATTTTAATATATAAAATATAGTTTTTAAAAGCCTCACTTTGGCTTTGTAATTGTATTTTACACAAACACATGCACATACATACACACAGTACAGAGGTTGAGATTTTTGAAACTTCATATATTCTTGTGTCTTTTATTCTCAAAACTTTGTTCAAGAAACATTAACATTTACTAAGCACCTACAATGTGTTTCAGGTACTATTTCCATCTTAGTTGCCTTGTTTTTTATTTTTACATTTCAGTCCACAAGACTCTTCCAATAGCTTTCCACTATTACCTCTGTCACCAAAAGAAGGAAAGGAAGGAAAGAATAAAGAAAGGAAGGATGAAAGGAGGAGAGAGAGAAAAAGGAAGAAAGGAAGAAAGAAAGAAAGAAAGAGAGGAAGGAAGGAAGGAAGGAAGGAAGGAAGGAGGAAAGAGTGAGCAAAATAAGCACAAATGAAAACAATCCAATAGCTAACACCTTGTGGTTCCTCATCTTTCACCTTGAGGGCTGTCACTAGACAACCAAAAGTCTCAATAATCCTGTTAGCATATTTTAAATGGAGAAGATAATTCTAGGGATCCAAGATGTCTCTCTAGCTAGCTTAAATGTCATATTTTGCCACTGCCGCCTCCAAACTATTATTTAAGATCCTAGAATGCTGTAGGGCTGGGATTTAGCTCAGTTGGTAGAGCGCTGTGCTGCAGTCTCTGAGGTCCCTAGTTCAATTCCCAGCACCACAAAAATGGGAGAAGGACCTGGCAATCCACTCCCAAGGCAATCCCGAAACAGTCAGCCATTGAAAACCCTATGAGGGTCGCTATGAGTTGGATACCAACTTGACGGCACCTAACAACAAGAATGCTGTAGATTTTCTAACTGCCCCACAACATCTAAAATGTTGTCTTAGTCCCTTAGTGCTCCACAAGAATATCCTAACTGGATAATTTTGAGTCACAACTGAATTTCTTCAACACCCCGCTCTTTCCATTTCAATTTATCCTGGCCTGGAGCAAAGTTTGTGTCCAGGCATGGCACTGACAGAAGAGCTTGCCTTGAGAGGTCTGTCTGCTCCCCAACCCTCAGTTCAATGATATGGCATCTGTTTTGAAAGGATTCTTTTATCTATACACTATGCAAGTTGACTTTACATACTATGATTCTCTCTTTAGTTTAGCACTGGGGATTAAATTATTTTTTGGAAGCAAACAGGTTCACATGGAAATCATCTAATGTCTATATCCATCATGATTAGTTTTAGTGGAATAGATCCGCATTATGTTATTGCTGCCACTGTTTAACACCTGACCCATTAGATAATTTAACTTCAACTTTTCTTCACTGCTATCTTCTTGAATATATCAGATTATAGCATATTTAAAACAGAATAAAACACTCCATGCAATTCTTGCAAAAGACCCTGGAGGGCAATGTGGGCCCCTTTCAAGTACTACCATGATGAAGGTTATTTATATCTAATTCTAAGATGCTGCCTCTAAAAATGGGGCTGGGATTTAGTTCAGCTGGTAGAACGCGGCTCTACAGTCTCTGAGGTCCTGGGTTCCTTTCCCAGCACTGCAAAAATGGGAAAAGGACGTGGCAATCCACTTCCAAGGAAATCTTGAAAAAAGAGCCACTAAAAGCCCTGTAAGGGTCACTATGAGTTGGACATGACTGGACGGCACCTGACAACAACAACTAACACCTCTAAAAATGTACATCTCACAGATTTCTCTCATTCATCTTCTCTGTTCTAAATTACAAATGTCTATAAAATAAAATATTTTAAAACTTTCTTGTTAAAGGAGAAATGAATATGTATTCTCTATTAAAAAGGACCATCTTGTGATGTCCTTAATGGCATGTCAAAAAAGAAACAGTTTGTTTCTAAACGATGGAAGAGTTACTCCAGGCTATGCTATTCTACATTTCCTTCAGCTACTTGTACTGAGTTTTTATCTATCAGTACTATTAGTTTTGCAAACCTCAGGCCAACAATCACAGAAGTTGAGAGAGCCCCATCAGGGGAAATCAATCCTAGTCAAGCTAAAGAAATTCACATCTGCATTTCTCCCAAGCTGAATCACAAACAGTCCACACCCATCATGATCCCTCTTCAAATAATTTCTTCATTTACCTGTGTGGCACTTCCTGAAAGTAAGGAATGGGCTTGACTGGATGAGCTATTATCTCATTAGGACTTGTAAGGGAACCAAACAGACTGGAATGCTTTTCACCAGCCCTCTTCACATCCCCTTTCCACTTCCTGTACCCCACCACCGTTTGTACTGTTTGTCTTTTCTCAGTTTCTGTGTTGCCCAAGACAGATAGATAAGCCCCTTAAATGATTACTACCACTCTGCATTAGCTTTCAAAGCCACTAACAACTTTTCCATGTTGGGCAACTGATGTATGATAGAAATGTTGACAATATAAAGCAATAACTAAATCACAGACCAGAACTTTGTGGAACAAATGAATATGTCCCAAACATTCTCTGGGAATCCTTTTTAAATGATATCATCCACAGTTCTGTGCGCACATGTGACTTATAAAGTAAGATCTATTTTCATTGTTCTTTAATCAGCAGGAATATCTAGAACAGTAATATAGGTACATACATTGGATTTTGTTTCATTAGTTTTAAATGGATTTTTTTCACTTCTTCAAGATTATGCAGAAGAAAATCACATAACTTCTAAATTCTATATCCTAGAAGAATTAAAAATTTTGATTTCCATTGAGAAGCACAATAAATGCCTCTACAGGGGAGATCAAAGCATAATGCTTTTCTTTTACTCTGCTGCATGTATTCATGCCGCTTGAGACTCATTTATAATAGTGGAGCTGGGGTATAAGGATACAGCCAGAACTCTTTCCATGGTACAACAAGGACAGATAGATATTGCATTTCAGCTCAGGAGACTAAAAGAAAAAGTAAGGCTGGAGGGTTTGCAAAATATTTCCTTCATTTTAGGGCACAGCTAAGTTTTCTTTGGCTGTTTGATTGAAAGCCTGTCACTGAACAAAAGCCTGCAGTTGCGGTGCAGCAGTTGCTGTGTCCTACTAAGTCAGACTGATACTGAAGGCACCTTATGCCACATTGTTCCACACTGTCTGGGGCTCCTAGAAAGAACAAGGCTAATGAGGAGCCCCCAGCAGTGCTGGTCTTGCTTGCGTTGACTAGGAGTAGAGATGGGTGTTCCCTGACAGACCTTTACCTTCCAAAGGATACCAGACCAAGTTAGGAATGCCTACACAGATAAAGGGAAAATGAAAATGCTTATGTTAAACCATATTCAAAAATTAATGCTTGGAACAGATTTGCAGGGGCAGCACAGTAGAGAGTAACCACTGGCCTCCTTCATTGCCTATTGTCAACAAATGTGTGTTGTGAACATTTCCCAGAGGGAGCACCCATTTATCTGACTCTCTTTCAAAACCGACTGTGTGCCTGGCCTTGCTCAAGATGAAGGAAATACAATGGTGGGGATGTAGGAAATAAAGTGAGTCATGTCAACATAGTTTTGGACAGTGAAAGAAATAAAAAAGATAGTATAGAGTAACAGGGCAGAGAAGGAACAGAGTATTGTAGATGGAATAGGATAAATGCAAAAGGAAAAAGCACTGGGCATGCATGGGGCCCGAAGAGCAATCGAGGCAGAAGACACAGCAAATGCAAAGGCCGTGGGGCAAGAAAGACTATAAAGTGTTCAAAAACTAATGGAATACAGGAAATGGGTTTGAGGGGTTTGTTTCTATTTGTGTTGTTTTAATGAATGAGTTTCAGCTCATTTTAATGAACAAGTTAAGAAATAAAAGAACAAAAGTATATGATAAACAAGTATGGATTAACTGAATGTTTTCATTTTTAAAATCAATTTATTATTTCAGACATTTTCTGGAGAGAGGACGTTTTATTATTCTTTTCTCATGAGGACCCAATATAACGTTTGCATATTTTTTTCCTTTGGGTGCTCAGGAAAATGCTGCAATACACTCTGCATTTTTGACAAAATAATCAAATATTTCCTCTGAAGGCATGCTGGTAAACCATATTCAGACATCGAGGGTTGAATCCTTTCTAATTTCAACTTTTTTAGAAAAGTCTTTTCATAATAACAGTTTGATTTTAATTTAAGCAGACCCATTAGAGCAACAAATCACCACCCTTGGGAACAGAGCAAATTATGCCCACACAATAGCCAAAATCCCACAAGAATCTACTGATCTAGTACCCTAATGTGCTGGCATTTACTTGCTGCAGGATGATAGAGCTGCTCATAAGGGAAAGCCCACCTTGACTGTGGGTTACAGTAAAGTGCTGCTTGAGACTCTCCAGCTCTAGGCAGCATTAGCAGAACAGCAGGTTTGGGATCCTGTATTATTTACTTTGTAAATCTACGTCCCATTGAGCTCAGTCTATATACAGAATCAAATAGGCCTTCTTCTGCTTGCTTGATTGGTTTTGCTTTTTCAATACATAATAACAAACAATGGCCAAACAATCAATTGGGTCATTGCACAGACAATCCAATTTGATCATCGACATCACATCTGGTTATTTTATTCATTTAATCACCAACCAGGATCAACCACAAAGAATTTTGGTTCCTCTCATGAACTTGCAAACAGAAATCTGATGGAAAACAGTCAATTTAAGGTGTGTGTACACAGGCATATATGATGAGTGAATCATACTTTATATGAAAAACACCTTGGAAATTTATTTTTCTCATTTTGTCATTGAAAGAGATCAACCTGTAATATATTGTTGTTTTGGTGCTTATTCTTGTTCACTATTCTTAGCTGATATTTCTGAAAGATTTTATACAAACTGAAGTTTTGTGAACTGAATTGTATTTTAGCTACATTAAAATAATGTATTAGTTAAATTATGAATTTTTGTAATCAATGAAATCCTCTCAAACATGTCTCTGGTATAGAGCTGGAATTTCATATTATAGCTTTGCTTAAAAGTGAGGTTTTGTTGCAAATTCTGTGTTTCCCAGTTAATTTGTAACAATTTTTAGTGAACCTAAATTTGTGGTTAAACTCATTCATGGAAAAACACAAAAAAGTCATGTTTGTGTGTTTTTAAAAAGTGGGGTGATGGCAGTTTATGTTTTCCTAATCAATTAAGTTAGAACCAGAGGGGTAAAATGTAAATATGAATTCTCCATCATGCATATTTCCTTTTGTGAGGGGTTTGACTGCAATATGATTAAATATATTCACATGCACTTCTGGTTAAGACAGCATTTTTGTTAAATGGCTCTGTCCAGTAAACATGATTTATGTCCTTCTTTCTCTTACCCATAATCATTTTGTTGTCCATCTAATTTTTTCCAACATACCCTCGTCAGGTTACTGCAGCTTTGTCAAATCTCCCAGAATCTCTCACCTTCATAAAATTCTGCCTTATGCTGTTCCATGTGAAGAAGGCTTTTATTTCTTAATGCTTTTTATATCAGAAAGACCAATGGTTACTTTGAGGAGGAAACTGTTTGATATTTATATACATATATGTAAACTGTATGCATACTGTTCCACTTATGTTTTATTAAAATATAAAGCTCCATATAAAGGAAATAAGATGGGTTCGGAAGACACATGGAACTTTAAAAAATCAGCACCATTAACAACACTTAATAAGCAAAATCTAAAATGGATAAATACAAAATATGCACAATTTCAACCACGGAGAATATGAATGATAAGAAACAAAGAGATCTAGTTTCTAATTCTTTTGCATATCTGTTTACATTCATGGTTCTCCTCCATTTCACACTTTTTAAAGAGATCATTATTACCATTAGCTATCCACACAGTGCACCAAAGTAGACACTAGAACAAATCACTGTAGCTGTGTATAAACCTACTTTTAAAACTACTATCAGAAGTCCGCTTGAATCAATATATTCAAACATTATTTTTCCATATAATAAACTAGTTCAGAGTTGATAAAGAACAAAAATGTATTTGAAACCATTGACATTTTCTTTGTTTTATTCCAAATTAAAAGGATGAAACTACAAGTTCTTCGTCAAATTTCTTCTGAAATTAACAAAAAGAAACTGCTTTGAGTGTAGGTTGGTTTTTTTTTTTAATGGCTGATTTACAAACCAAATTCCTACAAATAGGGGTTTATGGTGGAAATGACAGCATTTTAACTCTAAAGGCATAAGTGGTGTTCTTTTACAGATGTCTAAATCAAACACAGAAAAAAGTGTTGTGTTGCCAGGACGTTCTTTGCACTTTCCGTTAATTGCCATATATAGTTAATAGCTTGGCCTTTTTTAAAAAAAGGAAAATAAATTGCAAAGTTGCAAGTAACTCGATTACACTATGTCTTACCATGCAACATATCAAAAACAATAAATTTAATCATTCTGTGGTCTGGGTTGTCTTCAACACTGAAATCTTTTTATTGAACTCCACAACAACAAAGAATTTCAAACTTAGAGATGACCATCTTTGAAGTTGGATAGGACCCTGACCATACCATGATTGTCTGATACCGAAAAAGGATGAAGTACAGAATGCAGTATTCCAACAATGATTTGGGCTGATCTAAGAAACTCAAGAAAAGTACTGTGAAGGAATTATAGATATAGAATGACTGGATAGGTCATTTGATCTTGGTTCTGAGACTGAATTTAAAAATCTCTGTTTCAGATTAAACAGCACTTCATTGCTTTTTTCCTCCTATTTTTCTTAAATACAAAAATATTTCTACAGATTAATAGAAACAATCAGAATGGAAATTATAGAATTATGTAGGATGTACTTTATGTACATAGGTCCAGAAAGTTCCTGAGATTTGAATAATCCAAGCTTTATTCAAAATACTGACACTAAGTAGCATCAAACCAAACTCTGGGAACACACAAAGATCTTTCTTAAAATGTGGGTGATCAGTGAGGGAGCAATATATCCCACAATATACAACAGAACAGAGGAAAGAAATCATCTTACATTTTTAGAAATTAAAATATCTTATTAGCCTAAATATGCAGTTTAAGGAGTTACTATTTTATGGCTTTCTTTAAATTGCTCAAAATTCTAGAAAATACTTTGACTTATATTTGACATTTAAGAAAAGAATAATTGCAGGAACCACAGTGCCTATTACATTATCAAGATAACTACATCAAACAAATTCAAATTATATAATCATGTAACACAAGTCCCACTATTTAAATAAATGCTTTTGCCACATTACTTTGCATTTTGATTATATTTTCTTGGAAGACAATTTCTTGTATGTATTTAATTGTGGCATGGGATATTACATTATGTTTTCCTATGTAGTTTAGAATATACAAAATTAAATGTAATTACACTTTTGTTCACAGAATAATTTTATCTGCTACACTTCAATAATACTTTAAATATTAACTGTTAATTATGGAAAAATTTGGTTTTGAGAAATGAGAATTAAGGAATCCATTCAGAATAAGTGTGTAATAAGTACTTAAATAACTTTAGAGGTTGCTTCATATGTAGACTAACAAATGAAAAACTGAGTAAAAATATGGTAGTATTGTCTTCATTGTGAAATATATGAGAATTTCTCCAAATAAATGTAAAACATGTAACAAGATGAAGCAAAATAAAACATGCATTAAAGTACATATACAGCACTGAAGGAAGAGTATCTGTATCAACTTAAAAAGCCAATCACAAGGTAACAAAACTGGTAAAAAAATTTGTTTTTATTGATTTGGAAATATACCAGCACCCGTTTAAATTTATTTATATTAATCAGGTATTTAATTTTCAATTATTTTAGCTATTATTCATTCTTTTACAGTTAATACCTAACTTATAAGTAAGAGTTTGGACTAAAAAACAAAAGCAAAAACAGTCTTCCCATTTGTAATGACATAAATTCATTGTACCGTACTTGGAATTATTTTTGAAACTGAAATTCTCAGCGATTAAAACAGTCAATCTAATTAGGATCCTTTTGGTTTAGCGAAATTTAGTGAAAACTTCCAGAGCAAAATAAACAAACAAAAATACACCATAAATGCAGAGTAGAGGTTATTAAGGAGGTTGGAGGATTAGTTGAAATGTCTTCAAAGAACAACGCAGGAAGCAGAGCCGTGCTGGCACCTAGTGGAGGCGGAAGGTAAGACAGCCTTGGCTCTCAGGATTGTTGAGAAAAGAACACATTTGAATTATTTTACTCTATGTTTCCTATCACACATAGTTGAAAGGAAAGCAAATAAAAGGTATCTGGATAATTCATCCTAACTATCCAAGAAAATTTTATGATTTTAATTTCCTGCAAGGACAGAAAGAAACTTTGGAAGGATGGAAGCCATGGAGAGGAACAAGACCAGCCATGGTAAAAATAAATAAATAAATAAATGAAATAAATAAATGTGTTGTTGTTGTTGTTAGGTTGTACAAAATATAACCTAGTAAATATACAGATTGTGTAAGTTTCTTTTCCATTGATATGTTATTCCAAACCTAGTCATACTAGCCTATTCTCTATCAAGCAAAGAATTTTTATGAAGTCAAATGACAGGCTGTTTGGGAAATTCTGTCTGTATCTGAGACATAAGTCACCAAACTACTTATACTACTGAGCACTAAATTTGGAGTCTTCTAATGACCAAATATTACATGCAGAGGTATCATTACTTCTCCTTCATGACAGTTTATAGTAGGAGGGAAAATTTAGAGCGCAGCCACATTGCCACCCCAACCAGTCCTCTCAGACTGGGGAAGGTGTGGTTCTGATAGACAGTTCCTGTCTTAGAAGGCAGGAGTCTCAACTTGACGGGAGCAAACCAAGGTGGAATGACTAATGCTTTCCAGGGAGACTCAAACGTCAGCTAAGTCCACCAAATAAACTCTATAGTTTTCTCCAATTGGGAAAATGTATGGTTTCCTAAACAGAGTTTTCTTACATGGATATGGATATGAGAATGGACTTTATTTCATGTTTCCCAGAAGTGGTTCAAAGTCTGCTTATTCTTTCTCCACTATCCCTTTATTTTTTGGTATTCCTCTAATGGTTAGCAATTGCTTTATGATGGAAACGGCAAAGGGCCAAGTCATACTAAGGTCAAACTAAGACTTACCGTATGGTAGGTTAGGAGTAAAGTTTTCTACAATTAAATACTGAATTTGGTTACTTAAGTTTTGCTTTACTATATCAAGCAGGTGGAGGAAGACTCATTAACAACTTGTGTTATGAAGATGAAACAACTCTGCTTGCTGAAAGTGAAGAGGATTTAAAACATTTACTGATGAAGATCAAAGAACATAGCCTTCAGTATGGATTGCAACTAAACATCAACAAAACAAAAATCCTTACAACTGGGTCAGTATGCAACTTCACAATAAGTGGGGAAAAGATTCAGGTTGTCCATGATTTTGCTTTACTTGGTTCTACAATCAACACCTGTAGAAGCAGCAGTCAACAAATCAATAGAGGCATTGCTTTAGGAAAAGCTGTGGCAAAAGATCTCTTTAAAGTATTCAAAAGTAAAGATGTCACATCAAAGACGAAGGTGCATCTCACTCATGCTACGGTATTTTCAATTGCATCATATGCTTGTGGAAGCTGGGCATTGAAAAAGACAGACAGGAGAAGAATTGATGCTTTTGAATTATGGTGCTGGAGATGATTATCAAATATAATATGAACTGCCAAAAGAACCAACAGATCTGCTCTAGAAGAAGTGCAACCAGAATGCTCCTTGGAAGCAAGGATGACTAGACTGCGTCTTACGAATTTTGGACATGTAGTCAGGAGGGACCAATCCCTGGAGAAGGACATCATGTTTGGGAGAGTGGCAGGTCAATGAAGAAAAGGAATACTCTCCACTAGATGGATTGACAAAGTGTCTGCAAGTTTGGGCTTAAATATAAATAAGATCATGTGCCTAGCACAGAATCGGGCAGTGTTTCGTTCTGCTGTACGTAGGGTCACTATGAGTCAGACTTGACTCGATGGCACCTAACAACAACAACAACAACAACAACAACAACAACAACAACAACATATCAAGCAGTTATTCTAAACAGTTATTCTGTTTAGATAACTGGCCTAATTTTTAGGTAATACATGTTTTAAATATACATTCTTTCCTATTAATAACTATTTTCTCATCTTCTTGAATTATGAAACAGTCTGTTTCTATCCTGTCATCTTAACCTTCTATCTTACATTTAATCATGTGCCTAAGGCCTATCCTATGTACTTTACGGATATGAAGCTTTTAAAAGTAATATCTTATGCAATATGATTTGGTTTGTTTTAACATCATGGTTTAGACATCTGGAAGTTTATTTCAGAGAACACATACAAAATATTCTAAATATCACGTTATTAGAGGACTATTTCTGCCCCCCTGGGCCCTGTTCTTGCTGCAATATATAAGAACATATTATTTTGTATAAGTTTGGTTTAGGGAAATGCCAGGTATCCCACCCAGCGATACAGTCCCCCTTGGTTTTGTGTAGCTTACATAGTACCAGACCTGAGACTACTGTCAAGTCTAGTCAGAATGGTTTCTTAAGAAATGAGAATAAGATATGAGTCTTAGCCCATCTGATAGTGCCTTCCAGTTAGAACTTATCCTATCTTCAAAAAGCTGGCCAAGAAACCTAGTCACCTGTTTCTCTATAGCAAGTTTGATTAATTGGTTTAAAAAATATACAGTAAAAGACTTGGGTTTAGCTCTATTGGTAGAGTGGTTCTCTGCACTCTCTCAGGACTTGGATTTGAACCCCGGCACCACAAAATTGGGAGATGGACATGGCAACCTACTCCTGAAGCAATCTTGAAACAATCAGCCATTGTGGTGTGGTGGCTCATGCCTGTAATCCCAGTGACTCTGGAGGCAGAGGTAGGAGGATGGCAAGTTCGAGACCAGAGGCAGTCTGCATAATTGTCTCAAAAAGTAAGTAAATAGATGGGGGGTGCAGCTCAGTGGTACAGCCCTTACAAAGCATGCAAGTGCGAGGCCCTGGGTTCAATCCTCAGTATCTGAAAAAAGAAAAGAAAACCTTATGAAGGTCCCTGTGAGTTGGATCCATCTTTGATGGCACCTAACAACAGCAAGTTCATAAGAGAAGGAATAAAGGGGAAAAAAGGATAGAGATTAGTCTTGATTCAATGGCAATAAAATGTTTCTTTTAAAGGGGTACTCCACCTCCTTCTGAAATTTCAAGTTCACACAAGCAAAAACACTGGCCTAACTCTATTCCATTTGCACCACAGAGCAATAGCCCTGTGTTAACCTCTGCACATTTTCAGGTGACCTTACTGACCTTTACCACCGTGGCCAGTGGTAAAGGCAGGCAGATTGTGCCCCTTATGGACCAGTTGTCAGGGTCACATCTCAAACCCTGGCCACAAATGGGCCCTGACGCAGGGCTTGAGGGGCAAGAACAAACCAGAGCCAGAGTGTGTCATGAGTAGGATAGAAAAGACATGCGACAAATAGCAGGAAAAAGTGATTGTTGTGGATGGCTCAGAGAGATTGTTATGGGAGTCCAGAGGAAGGAAATCGCCCTCAGCCTTGGGCAGGCGTTAGAGTAGGGGGTGTCAATGAAGGGTGGGCTGGCCCTTGAGAGATAGCTCGGGCTTAGGTAAACCACACTGGGGAGAAGAACAAACTGCAACAAGGAAATTTGCAGATGATGACAAGATTTCACCCTCCAGCAGACAGCCTAAGAAGACAGACATCGCCTGTAGTCTTCTGATTAGAATAGGTGGGGCTCTAAGGATGAGCAAGTGACTGTGATGGACCTACCTAATACACCAAAAAACAGTGTGCATGTGTAAGGTATTTCTAAACCCACAGAACATATCCATGCCTCATTAACAAAGATAAATTCCACACTTTCCTCTTCCTCCCAGCCCATCCCATATCTCGTCCTTTTACGCAGTACAATGAGAATTACTTCAGAAGCCAAACCAATGCAATACAGACCCAGACTGGATTCCCTAAAAGTAGGTCCACTGACCGCATCTGGTTCATCCCTTTGCAGTTTCTCTCATGTGAATTGATTCTAATTTTCAAACTGAAATATATTATGCCTTGTTATCATTTTGTCATGTCCACCAACCCCCGGTTATGAAAAACATGCCAAAACATGTTTGTTTCTCTGTATCCCAGCAATGCCCATACCAGTCAGTCTTCTCAGGATAACCACAAACTCAAACCAAATCAGTACAAACTAAACCAAAACCTTCTTTCTCCTGACCTAGATTATTATTTTCAGCTCTTAAGATTTACCAATATATAATTCTATAGGTAAGTAAGAGCAATAGTAATTCCAACAAAAGGTTATTCTTTGTGTTTTTAAATCTTGCAATGTTATTAACACAGGCCCCTTCAAACTTCTATTTTATACATACATCTGCATGCTTGCTATAATTAGAAATTAAGGAAAAGATCTGCTAAATACTGGGTAGGTGAAACTTTTGTTCTATAAATCATTATTTCAAATGTGTCATCACAACTCCCAGCTGGCCAATTAATTAAAATCCAAGTAACGGTAGATTTTGCTAACAACTGTCCAGCCTAGCACTCCAATGAAAGATGGCCACCCCTGTAATCTTAATAAGACCTCTAGGCTGTCAGCATGTCATGGCTTGACCATGAAATCTGACTTGACAGATAATGGAAATGAGTTATTAATGTAAACCAACCTGTGTTCAGACCACATTTTAATATTTTATATGTGTTCATTTGCCACAATATTACATTTTTCAGTCTGTCTTGTCAATTCTACTTTGGAAATGATTTCTCCTTCATAATAAGTTTTTTTTTATACTGAGATCTTAGTTTATTCCATGTCCTCAAGCCCTCCACATTCTACCCCATGTAACAGCCAAACTTTCCAAAAGTCACTTAGTACTCTTACTCTTTGGCAGTTTCAACTCTAGCCTTTTGAAACAGCCCATAAGTGATAATGAAATGCATAAAGGAACGAGAAAGAGGATCCAATTACATCTACCTGAATAGTTCAGCTGCACACCAAGTAACAATAAACAGGCATTCTTAAGTCACAGCATTTCACTGGAAATGGGGCAGAACCTGTGTATTTTAACAACTTTTTACAACTAGTAACCACTACAGCATTTATTTTACTTTTTAAAAGAAAACCAGTAGAGGTTCATAATTTAAACTAAAGGGCCTTTCAGTCTTGAAGACAAAAAGCACTTCTGCTTAGCACCTGAGTAATAATGTGGTGTACATACAGGTGAATTAAGAGGACTGGACTCAAAGATAGTTTGTATTTGGCCAATCTGAAGTGTCTGACTCTTTTCCAGCCCTGCAATCATTTATTATTCCACAAATAAAGCCTGGATTTTTGCTCCACAAACACAGTGGTGGTCTTCAGCTTATGATTTACCACATCTTCTCTGAAATGCATGACACAGACTGTTATGAAATGGTCTCTCTCATATACAGACGAATAACTCTGATGGTATTTTAGGTCTGATTCACTTTTGTGCCACTAAAACTGGAGAGTTTTGGTTAGCTGCACACATTTTCTTTTTCCAGTGTGACACTCAAAATACATTAGAAGTTACTTTATATTAAATGATATATATCGGAACATACACAGCAAAGGTATTTCAGGTTTTATTGGGTTAGTAATCTGATATACATTTTTCCTTACAAGAGACTATTTTTAAAACTTAGAAGCATTGCACCCAAAACACATTTTAGGCATTACTCTATTCTAACTGATATGTGTGTGCAAATAAGTAGTGAATGCTGCTCAAGAAATACTGAGTTGGTAATTAGATATTACCTTTCCCTCTATAGGAGGGATCATCATTATTCCAAGGTATGACTGTTTCAGAACAGCGTAGAAAATATATAGTACTAATAAGAAGGGTGGTAAGCTCTGATGGAAGTGTGGACCTATCAGTTTAGAAGTCCTAGTTCCTGGATATGTAATTATGATTTCAAGTCTTTATCACACATGCTTTCAACTACAAACACATCTAGAAGTACTGTCTCATGTATGAAAACATCTAGAGGTACATAATATGTATAAAGGTGAAAGGCTCCAATTTAAAAATTTTGCCACTATAAATATCTGGGATTAATATTAGTAAGAAAATAGTAAATACTGCATTCATCAGTATATAGACTTATATATATTCTCAAGATATATAAGGTAGCATGAGTTCAGATGCTGAATTAGGATATAAGTGGATTCACTTATGCTTATTATTCTTAGTAGGAATGAATTAAAAATCTATCATAGATAGTTTAGCATAACTGATAAGTTTACATTCAAAGAAAGCTATTCATGAGTGATAAGCACCGAAGTAGGAAAAACTAACAGAATCATTTAATGAAAACTGGCTTGAAGATAATGAAAGCAACAACAAACCATCTAGTAAAACATCATAAATTGAAAAGAATAGTAAATTTACTCTAGGGTGTTATGTAGTAATGAAATTTTGGTTTTCAAGTTCTTTAGATCTAAAGCTATGCTGCCAAACAGGTCTACCATTAGTCACAAGTGGCAATTGAGCATCTGAAATATGGCCTAAAATATGGTTAGTCTCAATTGAAATGCATTCTAGGTGTAAAATACACATCAATTTCAAAGACTTAGTACTAAAAACAGAATGTAAAAGACCTTTATATTTTAACTGATTACATGTTATGTTAATATTAAAATCAGCTTCACCTATTCCTATTTTTGAAAGCAGCTACTCAAAAATTTAAACTCGAAAATGTGCTTTGCATTGTATTTCTACTGAACAACACTTGGCCTAAAGGATAAAGTCACAAAACGTGAAAAATGCTTGAGAATTTACAGATTACATCATCTAACATCCTGCATTTGATGGATGAGGAAAGTGAAGCTTAGGTAGAATGATGAGTTCTGGGCTAGCTCATAATTAGTCGTGGATTCTCTCAGAAGCCACAGGGTCTGACTATGGGTCCAGTTTTCCTTCCTTGAGAGTGCCATGAGGGCAAGGTAATGACTTGTCTCAACCACCATAATCAAAAATACTTTCAGGCAGTTTTAAAACCCTTTTCTCATCCTTTGAGATGTAAGAACCTTTCATGTTGACTTACAGTTATCTGTGCAATCATTTTTTTCTCCTCCTGACATTAGTGATGGATACTTACCCCAACACATGCCTTTTATGTACTGTGAAAACTGTGTTTCTCAGTGAAAGTTTTGAATTCATGTTGTAAGTTATTTAGAAAGTGAACAAGCTTGTAAACTGTTTCCTACATGTCTATCAATGGATGAACAGCTAAAGAAAATATACTACGTGTTCGCAATGGATAGTATTCAGTCATAGAAAGAGTGAAATCCTCTCATGTGTGAAGGCACAAGCCAATTTAAAAGAAACTTTAAATTTGTCCTTAAAGCTCAAGAAAAATTAAGTCATTCTTCACATGAGTTTCAGTTTTCTTTCTCAGGAATTCTCCACCCTTTTCCCTTCCTCCTTCCCAGTTCTTTACCCCTCCCTATTCTCATGTCCACCCAAAGGGTTTCTCCATTATTTTTTTTATAGTACAGGGGATTTGAACTCACCGGCCTCACTCATGTTAGGCAAGTGCTCTACCACCAAGCTACATGCCTAGCCCTGTTAAAGTTTCTTAAAATTTTTGAGACAGAGTCTTGCAAAGTTGTGCAGGTTGCCTCTGGCCTCGAGCTCATGATCCTCTTGCCTCAGCCTCCTGAATCAATGGGATTTTAGGTGTGTGCCATGAAGCCTGGCATGGCTTCTCCCTTACACTGTTATTTCCATATCTATAGCATAAATTTTCTTCCTTAGCCAAACAACTTTCATTTTTATTGTTATTATGATGATATCAATTTTAAGCTTATAAAGTAATATCCATTTCTAGATTCCTATTTTTCTGAGAGTCTAGAGTTGAGATGGAACTAAATGAAAAGCAGAATAAACTAGTTACTCCCCTACTCTTGGCTTTGAGAATATTAGCCTTCAACATGGGTTGAACTATTTTTCCAAAGGGGCAAATAGACAAGAACGGCCTTCTTTAAAAGGAGTAGGATAGCCGGGTGTGGTGGCGCACGCCTGTAATCCCAGCGGCTCGGGAGGCCGAGGCAGGAGGATCGCAAGTTTGAGACCAGAGGCAGTCTGTGTAATTTAGCGAGACCCTGTCTCAAATAAAGCAAAAAATTGGGCTGAGGGCGCAGCTCAGTGGTCCAGCACTTGCAGAGCATGCAGGTATGAGGCCCTGGGTTTAACCCCCAGTACCCAAAAAAAAAAAAAAAAAAGAGTAGGATAAGGTTTCTAGACCCATTGTGTATCTAATATGTGGAAGGAAACTCTGAGTTAAACACAGTCACTCAGCTGTCTTTTCTAAAGTACATCTCAGAAATTTTGATATGCTAACATACCATCTAATGCTCAAAGTATGCAGAGTTCTTCAAATCTATTTAAACCACGCAAATCCTGTTAGCACAGAGCATCTTGAGAGATGGGTATCCCCTAATACATATTTGGGGAAACCCTTAGCCATGGAATTTGTTGCAAGCTACCTTTGTAAAAATTGCATTTCAGCTTTCACCTTTATATTATTGCCAAACAACACCAATTACTTTATTTAGTCATTTATCAAATAAACTTTAATTAGTTTGTTAATTAGATTGTGCTCCCACCGCTCAACCCTGCCACCCCCCTACACCACTGAAATTCATATGCTGAAGGCTCAACACCAAATGGGACAGTTTATAGATAGGGCCTTTAAGGAAGTAATTAAGACCAAATGAGGTCATGGAGTAGGACTCTATCTGATAGAACTGATGTCCTTACAAGAAACATTTCATATCTTTCTCTCTCCAAAGGCCATATGAGGACACAAGAAGAAAGTGGCCATCTGCAAGCTAAGAACAGAGATCTACTCTGCCAGAGCCTTGATTTGGGCTTTCAGCCTGCAGAACTAGGAGGAAATAAATTCCTATTATTCAAGCCATCCAGTCTGTGGAATTAGTTGTGGCAACACTAGCAAATTAATTCATAGTTCACACCATGCTTTAGGAGATAAAAATGGTGAACAAACACAGTCCCGGCCATGAGAAGTTTGTTTTCGAGATCAAGGGTGATGTGAGATATATTTAGTAAACTTCTGGTATTACATTAATCAATTTCTTGACTTAGGGTCAGCACTCCTTTCCTACATTCTATCCTCTGACTTACATTCTTCTTATAGAGAATACTCAAATGGCTTGTTTTGTAAATCTCCACTTGAACAAATGGACCAGGTGGACCTCTAGCCTCTTTCTCATTTTCTGGAGAAAGCTAGAAACCCAGAAATCCAAGGCTGAGTCCCATCACCTTGTCATGTAGTATAGGACTTCTCCAGCCAGAGAGGATACTCCTTGCTCCCTTGTGACTGCTCCACAGGAGCCCAAATGCAAGGCTTTCCTTCCTTCATATTCTCAACTTTGGTTGCAAAATCTCACTCTCTCCTCCGAATGTAGTTATTGTTAGGAATCATCAAGTCTGGTCCCACTTGTTGCCACCAATATACAGCACAATGAAACACTACTCAACATTGTGCCATGCCCAGCACCATGTCAGTGCTTCTCAGCTATTCATATTATTTTTGACAGCTGATTGTACCAGAAGTGGGCTGCCAGGTCCCTTTCCCAAGTCTATAGCACCTTGTATTCCCAGGCAGTCTCCCAACCAAGAACTAATCAGGCCCAACCCCGCATAACTTCCAAGAACAGAAGGGATCAGATATTAGGATGGTATGACTGTAGATGCCCCTGGGATATACAGAAGAAAAAAGGAGCCAATCTGAACCCAACGCCCTCTACTACACCCTATAGAGAAAACTACCTTTGTTTGTCTCAAACACAAGGTTTTGGTGATCAAGAAACATGCCCTGAATTATTCCCCATTCCTTCAGAATCACACAAAAAAGAGCCACAGTATGGCTTCTGCTGTTATTAAAAAAAAAACTTATTAACACAAATATCTTGTTATTAAGCTATCAATAATTCTATTCATAAATAGGACTTCAGCAATATAAGAACTTAAAATAGAATGAGGACTTTGAAAAATAACTTACAGAATTTAGGAACTGCTGACTAGATATATTATTTCTACTACCTTTTTCAATAGCACTGTCTCAGAATCGTTGCCACATTAGGTATCTCAAAGTCAAATTTCTTGCAAACCAACACATTGAACCTACTGATTATACTAGCTATGTTGCTGAAGCAGATAAAAGAAATGAGGTTTTCCTTATCCACAGACCTATCCACTCAACAAGGCGACTTTATCTAAGTATCTATGCAAGGGACAGACTTTTTTTGCAGAAAGAGTTGTTTTGCAAAAGTGTCAACAATTAAAATCTATTAATACTAAAATAATTGCTAAGATGATATAGTATAGACATTGGTAAGAACCTTGAAAAAACCACTCTGAAAAAGCTTGCTCTGAGCCACAGTTTCCTCAACTTCAAAATGAAGAGAAAGATTATTTAACCTATAAAAATCCCCAAATACTATGACCAAATATAATTTTTTCCTTGAAACTTCCACTATAACTGTACCATTAAAACTCTGCCTCCTGTTAACTTTTGCATTTCTAAATTTTAGGTAAATCATGATACAATATGAAAATTGGCTAGTTCTATTTAAATTTTAATGATTGCAATACTACCCAGTTAAGCTGCCTTTTAAAAGGTAAACAGCAAGAAAAAGCACAACAATGGCAACTGCTATTAGTACTTTCTGTTTAGAAATAGAGATAAGGCCAGTAGTGATGAAGAAATGAGCCCTAGATTTGTACAAATAAGCTCATAGTTAAATATGGCTTTGCATATCATGGTGTTGATGGAGAGAGATGTTAAAGAAATACATAATTTCACTCAGGGAGAATCAATGTCAAGAAATTTATTGTATAGCATTTAATGACAATATTGTATTCTTCAAATATGTAGACAGTGGGTATTAAATGCTCTTGACACAAAATGATGACTGTGAAGTAATACATTTATTGATTAGCTATATTTGATCATTCCATTACACACACACAGTACTTCAAGAAATCATGTTGCATATGATCATCTAATTATCTGTCAATTTAATTGATTAATTAAATATTTTGCCTTGCAATTGGATAAGAACTTGTATTTGGTACCAGTACAAGAGAGTAAAATTGTGCCATTCCATATCTATTTATTGATATTAATTCTTGTTCTGCACTGGACATGCTCAGGACTCAGAGGAAGCAGGCCTGTGGGATGTGTTCCTTCCATTTTGGCACCCACTACCTACATACAACATGGCCCTTGATGTGGCGCTCATAACCATTAAGTTATGGCTCCTGAGTTCTGTCAGAGGTGCAAGTCACAAGGAGGAAAACCTTTGGTTTTCAGATGAGTGGCATGTATTAGGAAACCTCCCCTAGTTCAGTAATTCCTTATTAATGAGGCAGATGAAATTGAAATTTTTATGCTTATGATAGAAGCATAAATAAATACATTTATTGTGGAAATGCATCTCACTGAGGCTGACATTGGTCCATGCAGCATTTTCTGTCTCTAATATTGTAGAAATCAGCCACTGAAAACCCTATGAGGGTTGCTATGTGTCATACCTGATTCAATGGCACCTAATGGCAACAAATACTGTGGAAATACATGGTTGACAACCCCAAGTTCACAAAGAGGGTAAGAAAAAGAAAGCTTGCCAAAAATCTATTAGATGTTGGCTTTGTCTCTTAATGTATTGTCTGTGACAACACTAGACACTCTTTTAACCTAATTATAGTTTCAAATTGTTTTACTTTCTGAAAACCTAAGCTGCCCAGGCTTACTAGTTTCTAATTGTTGCTAAAATTTGGAAAACTGCTAAACTTAAGCAAAATCCACCTCAAATACCACCTTTATATATTCCATATTTCACAGACCAGTAAATTTTGTTTTTAACTTTGAGGAATAACAACTTTTTATTCTGAAAAAGAAGAATAAATTTTGAATTATCATTATTTACTCTCAACATTTGGGCTGGAGTTTAGCTCAGTTAGTAGAGTACTGCTCCACAGTTTCTGAAGACCTGGATTTAATCCCCAGCATGGCCAAAATGGCAGAAGGATGTGGCAATCCACTTCTGAAAAAAAAAAAAAAATCCAAAAACAGCCATTGAAAAAAGTATGAGGGTCATTATGAGTCGGACCCAACTCAAAGGCACCTAACAACAACTCTCAACATTATTTCATGAAAGAAGAATTTTAATACTACAGAAATAGAAAGGATAGTTCTTTAAATTAAATATTTTTTCTTATTTTGCACAAGCCAGTGAAGACTTCATTATAGGTAGGCATGGATTTGGGAAACAATAGCTGGGAATCACTGATTTGCATTGCAAAATCTTTTGTTAATCCTATTCCACAAGGTTACTTTCTCTCTGTTCTCAAGATTTTGTTCATATTAGTTCTATTAAAGAAGCAACCACATTGTGCCATATAATTTTATTTCTCAATCTCTTCACTAGACAAAGATAGGGATTAATCTTATTTCATCTTCAAGCCTTATCACTAACTCGACAAATTCTGGCTATCTTTTCATGAGCGAATAAATTAGTAAAGCAATAAAGAAATGAATCAAAGAAACCCAGGCACACTAAATACACTTTGCCTCAACTTCATAGGCTAAAATGTTTTTTTTTTCTACTGTGAAAATTCTGTATATTCTTGATTCTAGTCTGCACTCTTTCAACAGTTGAGGCAGGAAGTAGTCTCAATTTGGGGAGGATAAGGGGGTTACCTATTATTCATTGCTTCTAAAGAGTCCTGTATTTCCATATCTCTATAAATATGGTTTCTGTGGGTAATTTTCCTAAAAGGTAGAACTCTTTTCTTAATTTGATTCCTATGTTATTAAATGCAAATGTTCAACTAAATATATCACAGGATTTTCATCTTGAGAAAGCAAAAGACATTGTGATTAGAAGCAAATTGTAGACCAAAGAAGTCTAGACTTAAAAATGTCATCCTTAGCATTTAAGTGGACAATTCTTGAGAGTTATGTGTTATAATAACTAATGGTAAAAACAAAACAAAACAAAATACAATGATTCCTTAACATCACAAAAATAAATAGAAGGCCTTCATTTTTATCCAGTATACAAGAGCATGGCCTCAGTCCAAAACACTATACTTTGTGAAGTCTGGCCTTAGTCCCTGAGTTGTCAAGTTTCAGGTATGAAGAATGGGATATTCAAGAGTTCTTGCAAATGACTGGGTATTTACAGACCATTTAGATCTGGTTACTAATCTATCATCAGGCTGTGGCTACCCAGTGTTCTCTGGATCCTTCAGTGGTGCTGTGGAATTTGATTTTTATCATTTTGCTATTCTACTTTTGCCTGTATCTATTTTGTTTTGAAGTATCAGTTGCCTGTATTATGGTCCATATATAAACACTGCTTTTGGTTGTCAGGGTTGAATGTCAGAAAATATTTAGTTAATGACAACAATATGTTCTATAAGGTATTATTAATAAGAAATGTGCTTTAACTTTAAGATATTTCTTGGTCAACTTTTGAATTGTATATAAATACAGTAGAATTCTTTTGGGCTGCTTTGTATAAATGGCAAACTGGACTAATAAAAATTGTATTAATATTTTTATTTTGCAACCCAAAGGCATCATATTGTTCATAATCATGGAGACAGTATAAACGGCTGATAAGTCTGAGTTATAATCTTAAAGCATGTATAGTCAGAATGATGGAATATAGAGGAAAAAATCAAGAGAACAAAACAGGTTGTAAAAGTTTATAAGTGGCTAGCTACAAACTGAAAAATTTGTATTTTTACCTAATGAAAACTTATATAAAGTATGTGACAAAAATAACAGAGGTAAAAATCTTTTAGATAATCCCTTTCCTTTCCTTCCTTTCTTCCTTCCTTTAATGCAGTACTGAGGGATTGAACCCAGAGCCTCACACATGCTAGGCAAGTGCTCTCCCACTGAGCTATACCCCTAGCTTCTTATTTATTTTTTATTTTGAGACAGGGTCTCACTAATTTGCACAGACTGCCTCTGGCCTTAAACTTGCCATCCTCCTGCACCAGCCTCCTGACTCACTGAGATTACTCATGTGTGCCATCACATCCAGCAATTTTCTCTATTTTATGAATTAACAACCATCTTAAAGGTTTAATGTACTTGGCTGATAGAAACTAATTTTGGCACAAAATTCTTCAGCACAAAAATGTTCTCAGCATAAGAACTTATATTTCAAATACAAGTTGAACATTACTAATAAAAAATCCCAAAATATGAAATGCTCCAAAATTAGAAACATTATGAGTACCAACATGATGCCACAGTGACATGTTCCACACCTGACCTCATGTGATAAGTCACAGTCAAAACACAGATACATTAAAAATATCATAAAGCATTATCCTCAGGCTACATATATAAGATGTATAGGAAACATCAATAAATTTTGTTTTTAGACTTGGGTCTCACTCCCAAGATATCTCATTATATATGTGCAACTATCCCAAAGTTTGAAAAAGATCTGAAATCTGCAACTCTTCTGGCCCCAAGCACTTCAGATAAGGGACTTTCTATCTGTATTGTGTTTAGTATTAATTGGAAAAAGAGGATATAAACTTATCACTTTGGAAATTATCTAAATAATAGAAGAATTTATTCAAAAATTTATTCACTACTTATGCATTATAACCATCTTATGGTTAAGATATAAAACTAGGACAGGCCCCATGGTGCATGACTGTAATCCCAGCTACTTGGGAGGGTGAGGCAAGAGGATCATGAGTTTGAGGCCAGACGCAGCCTGCATAACTTAACAAGACCCTATCTCAATAACAAAAACAAAAACAAAAACAAAAAGTAAATAAGGGGTTGAAGATGTAGCTCAGTGGTAAAGCACTTGCCTAGCATGTTAGAAGTAAGAGGCCCTGGGTTTAACCCCCAGTACTTCTAAAGTAAATTAATTAATTAATTAAAAATAATTAGGTATTTAATACATACTTAAGTATATACTATGCGCAATCCTGAAATAATCAGCCATTTAAAACCCTATGAGGGTCACTATGAGTGGGACCTGACTTCACAGGACCTAACAACACCACCAAGACACTGTGAAAAGAAAAAGTAGTAAATTGTTTGATTTTCCAACTGTTTACTGGACATCATCACATGAGATAAGTAGCTTTTTCAATAACATTCTGAGTTTATTTGACCTCTACACTCGATTAGAAATTGGAGGTTCAAAGGTAAACACAACATGATCCTGTAGAACCAAACTCATCATCCCATCCCTTTGATCACTGCTCCCATTTTTGTTAGCTATACCAGTCTCTCAGCTGGAACCTGAAGGTCTATCTTGATGTAGCATCCCCAATATTTCTGATCCACCCATGTGCCTTCTGCTTTGTGACCACTCCCCAAACTCTTACAGGAATTCTCTCCCTTTCATCAGTGCCTCTTCACCTGTGGTCTCTGTGTCCTACACCTCTCCCTCATTAGCACAGTTCCAAAGGTCTTGTTAGCACAGGTCTGAGCAAGAGTGTTGCTGCTAAAGACTCCCCATCTTTCCTTATTGACTATGGATTAAGGAGTGAAATCTTTAGTTTCATTTCTCAAGGTCTTTGCTGACCTGGACTCAATTTAGTTTCTATAATTTTCTCTTTTTTAAGAAAGGTTTTCATTACTATTATTTTATTTTGTGGCTGGGGTTTAGCTCAGTTGGTAGACTGTTGCTCTATTCTCTGAGGCCTTGGGTTCAATCCCTAGCACTGCAAAAATGGGAGAAGGACCTGGCAGCCCACTGAAACAATCAGCCATTGAAAACTCTATGAATAGCAGAGAAGTACTGACATAGTGCCGGGCATGGCACAGTGTTGGGGAGTGTTTTGTTCTGTTGTACTATGAGTTGTATCAGATTTGATGGCACCTAACAACAACAATGGCCCACACCCATATCACTCTGGCATCTGACCCTGTCAGATCTTAGATGCTAAGCTGGGTCAGGCCTAGTTAGCACATGGATGGGAGACCACCTGGGAACACCAGGTGCAATAGGTTTGGGAGAAGGACCTGGAAACTCACTCTCCCCCTACAAAACAAACAAACAAATAACAACAACAAAAAAAACCAACCAGCCATTGAAAATCCTATGAATGGCAGAGAAGCATTGACAATAGGGTTTCGCCTGTTGTACACAGGGTCGCTATGAGTCAGATACCGACTCAATACACCTAACAACAATAACAATACTTATTTTATTTTTAATTGGCAAAACTATATATATTTACTATGTGTAAGATAGTTTGAGTTATTGTATAGCATGGTGATTACAGTAAATAACAATTCCTCTTATTTTGAAAATTGTTAGGATAGTAGATTTTAAGTGTCCTTACCACACACAGGAAAAAAACCAAGTATGTGTGGTAATGTATGTGTTACTTAGCTTGATTGAGTAATGTCATTACAGTCTGATTTTGTCACTTCTCTTTTCCTTCCATTCTGTTGTGCTTTTCTTCATCTTCCTTCAGCCTTCAATGACTTGACTTTCCTTCTTCTTGTTCTCTGGAGATGTCAACCTGGAGACCAATCCAAAGCCCTGTGCAAGCTAAGTGCTCTACCACTAAGTTACAACCAAGACCTTGGTTTTTTGAGATAGTCTCATTACATAGCTCAGACCTTGACTCAGATTCAAGACTCAGATTCTTAACTTTGCTTGCTATGTAATGCAGGCTAGCCTTGAACTCATGGTTCTTCTACCCCTGCCTCTGTCTCCCAAATGCTAGGATTACAGGTGTGTTCCACCAGGCCTATGTCTGGAGGTGCAAATTCTAGGCTGCCTTTAAATCCTAGTTCAGATATTGCCACTTTGAGCATGTTTGGCCAGAGCTCTCCTGCTAAAATTAATGATCCAACCTCTACATCTGTACCTCCCCACTCTA
Organism: Pedetes capensis; assembly: GCA_007922755.1. Lineage (NCBI taxonomy): Eukaryota > Metazoa > Chordata > Mammalia > Rodentia > Pedetidae > Pedetes > Pedetes capensis. The sequence goes on along the minus strand of VMDO01009212.1, from coordinate 42,565 downwards.
TCTGTGACTTTCAAAGGACATGGGTCACATTTGACTTTGTATTCAGGGCATCTGTGTCCCTGTCTTATCCATCCCATTGCCACCTGAAAGTTCTTTGATGGTTCTCTGTATCTTCCTCTAACCTGGCACACTGTCTGCATTGTATAAATACTTATTAAATGAGTGAACAAATGATGAAATGAACAAACAAACTAAAAGTGACTAAAGAAGGACATGGTATAAACAACTGGATAGGTACAATCACCAAAAAAGAAAAATGTGCAGCATTGCTTAATAGATTATAATAACTGGGTATGTTGGCTGACATTATGAAAGAAATAATTAATGCTAAGTACTTGAAAAAATTTCCCAAAGGGATAACTTTTGTATACTGATAATTTCCCATTTAGCAATGAAGAGAAATTATCTCTTGGATTGAAACTAAAAAATTTCCTCCTTTTGAAATGAAAACTGTATTCACACTGGAAAGGACACTATGGGGAAAAGTCTATGCCATCATTCAGACAGTCTGGTTGTCTTCTTATTCTCTTTATATTTCTGGATTTTCTGATTTTTATCTATAGATACTTTCAGTAGCAATTCACCATCAATCATGAGGGTTTTAAATGTAGACACATTAGAGATGACAAACCAAGATTAAAGACGTATGATAAATGTGGTTTAAAAACCTTCCCTACTTAATTTTTCATATTTACCCATCAAAACTTGCACCTCTGGTAATGAATACTTAGACTGAACTTTCTTCCTTTTAAGAATGTAATTCATCTTGCGGAATGATATCTGTGAAATAACTTAAGAACTGCTGCCTGTGAGGAGGTGGGCCATAGAAAACAGTTTCCACACACAAAAAAAGTAGAGACTGTTCAAATCCCATGTTGGTCCTACCCTTTGGTGCTGGTCAATAAACTTGGTACCAGATATAAACAAAACATTCCATTCAACATTATGTCAACCTTTAGCACAAAGGTCATCCATCACTATACATTAATGTTCTGAGCACCTGTAAAATCTGATGTGCATTCTTTCAGGCCATTTTTTTCAACTTTGTGTCTGTCAGAGATACCCCCCACTATATACATATTATTTATGTTGGGAGCAGCTTTCTAAATGTCACCCAAATGAATTAGAATCACGCTGAGCCTTGGAGTTAAGAGAGTCGCCATGTGCATTTATGTGTTTTCTCTCCCTGAATACTGACACATTTATATCCTTTCCCCGTCTGCTCTGGCTTTGGCAGAGATGCATAGTACAAGCAGTTTATTTTACTATGACATGGTGACAAAATAGAACTTTATTTATGTGAAACTGGTTAAAAATGCCCTGGCCAAAAAAATATGACACCAGTTAAGGAAATCTAATAAAACGTCTTTTAGAAATGGTGTAAAGTATAGAGTTTTATTTGGAACTTAATGAGGTTGGTAATGCATACTGTACCTTACTGTGTCTACCAAATAGCATCAAGCTAATGTTGCTGAATGTTTTTTCTTCAAACTAGCCCAATCTCTGTTAATTTAATCAGCTAGGGAGCATTTACACATTAATTCATTTATTCATTCTCTTAACAAGAGGATGCTTATCACACATCTACTTTATGTAGATGGAGAGGAATTATGTACATTTGCAGATATACTGAACCTGAAACCGTTTTAATCAACTTATTAATTCTTCTTAGGGTCACAGCAGAATTAACGCATTAATTACAGAGACATCCATCCAAGCTGAAGGAAAAACAAACAGTAAAACTAAAATGCAGTTTTATGAAATGTTTATGCTAATTTTTATCATTTAACAGTTATATTTTAGAGTGATCAAAAGAAACATCTTCATTTATACATTATGTCACATGCTTTGGCCATAGTGATATAAACAGTACGTACAACAATGCAAAAAAAAAAAAAAAAGTCATAATTCTTAGGCACATCCAGCTCATCCATCTGTCCACATACAAATAGAAATGAAACCAGAATTTTTATCTGAAATTTTGATTGTTTTCCAATCGTGCTACACTGAAAGCCTGAATGAAGTTCAAATAATGCTGTCTGTTGCCCAGAGCATTTTTTGCCCGTTCCTTAGAAATGGCCATCTAAGAAAATGAGTCACAAAAGAAAAACTCATCTCCTTAACTTTAGAGACAGAAAATACTCTTCTACAGTCATCATCCCTCTCACCTCCTTTCTTCTCTCACTTCTTGTTTTCTGCTCATTCCTGTAACATGCTGCTGCTAGCAAAGACACAGAAACACAGGTAAGGACACTGAAGACCAGAGAGACTCTTTCTGTTGTTGTTAGGTGTTCTTGAATTGGGTCCAAAACACAAGAGTTTCCAATAGCTGATTGTTGTAGGATTGTTTTCAGGAGTAGACTGCCATGTCCTTCTCCCATTTTTGTGGTGCTGTGGATCTTGCCCGGGTCCTCAGAGAGTGTGGAGCAGCTCTCTACCAACTGAGCTAAGGGAGCAAAAAGTGCCTTCCTCAGCTTCACAAGGATGCTTGGGGGAAAAGTTCAAAACTGATGGTAGGCACAAAATAGGCTGATCCTCTCTGGCACCCTGAGTTCTGGTCATGGCCCACTCATTAACATGCTGTGTGTTATTGGATAAGGAAATACACCTGTCTGGATTTTAATTTCCTCATGTATAACATAAATGAACTTAGAGTGGTGTGGGATACCACAGATGATTTCTATAGGTCCTCCTTGCTCCACAATTCTATGATCTTAGAACCCCCTCCCTAGATAAGCACCAAGTCTGAAAGCATCTTCAAAGCTCAACCACAACTAAAATGACATAAAACTCCCCAATTTGAGAAATCAATCTTTAATGCTTAAACAAAATTTAACTCTGATTAGAATTTCCAGTGCAACTGCTGATATAGACGGAAAATTGGCACAGCAAAATTTCTGATGAGAAAAATAAGCATCTGCTAAGTGATTTCCCAGGGGCTGGGATTTAGCTCAATGGGTAGAGTGCTGCACTGCAGTCTCTCAGGTCCCAAGTTCGATTCCCAGCACCCCAAAAATGGGAGAAGGACCTGGCAATCCACTCCCATGGCAATCTCGAAACAGTCAGCCATTGAAAACCCTATGAGGGTCGCTATGAGTCGGATACCAACTCGATGGCACCTAACAACAACAACAACAAGTGATTTCCCTTTCAGCATAACTCATTAGGTCCACTCAACAGTTAGTACTAGTATAGGCTTCTACCCAAACCATGAAGATGTGGTGTGTGTGCGTGTGTGTGTGTGTGTGTGTGTATACATATATACATATATATGTATATATACACACACATACATATATATGTATATATATACACATATATACATATATACATATATATAGTAAAATTCTACATATACCGTATATAGAATTTGTTCTTATAATTATATTATTTATATAGAATTTTGTTTGTGTTTCATAGTTACACTCATCCCTGTCTTTCTGTCTTAGGTAAGTCTAGGCAAAAGTCTAATATTTCCATTGGAAGTAGTCAAATTAGTGTTGATTAACTTAAACATATATAACAAGACACAGCTGGGTTACTCATTAGCAGGAATAAAAGAAGAGCACCTTCCAAAATTACTTTTTAAGGCTCATCAAAACAAAAAACCTCTTCAGCCATAAGGCCTTTATTATACATACAAACAGCAGTTGAGGATATTTCAACCAGGCCATTTTCAAGTGTGTTTACCCAGACAACCACACCACCAAGAAGCCTACCACTACTTCCATCCTCTCATATCACTAACAGCCTATGTGCCACACATCACCAACAAATAACCATGCCCAACTCCCTGGACCTCCTAAGACAGACAACACCCACTCAGAAACACACACAAAAACAGATCCAGCAACAGTCAATCCATCTTCTGTCTCATAAAATCAGACAGGATTTATTTCACATAATTAAGTAGCATGGTGAGTTTGAACAAATCACTTAGAAAATTGTCCTTTTAGGAATCTCAAAGATTAAACTCCTCAGAAGTCTTCTTGCCAGTATATATTTCATTATGGTTCTTTATACAATGAACACCAAGCACTAGTTCACAGGTAAGCTTTCCAAAATCAGAGAGATATCAAAAGTTATTAACTCTTCCCTGTGAAAACCAGCCTTGTCACCAGGTGTTAAGGCCTTATTGCCCAGATCTAGGAGACTGGCTATCTTCTCCCACGTTATACTGGCTCACACATGTGTATGCAGACACACACACATATACACAGGAAAAAGATACAGAAGGGAGAAGAACACTGAGTGAGATCACTTTGTTGTCAAAAGCTCACATGGGGCAGTAAAATACATGAATCTGAACAGAGTAGACACAGCCAAACCTGCCTGAAGGGAGCCTCCAGAAATAAGACAGTGTTCTAAAGTTGTCTCTGGCAACCAGCTTCTTGGTAGATTAACATACTCTTCAGATTTGTTTATTTAATTGTTTTGCTAGACTATGCATATTGATCCCACAAGCTCTTATCTTAGCCTTTTAGTTGCCCTGTATATCAATGGTTCTACCATATACAAACATGGAATGAAGAAAACATTGTCATATATTTCCTGTGGTTGTTTTCATTATCAGTTGGAAATGTCTTATGAGCCTATACTTTTATAGCAAATGTCTTTAGAATGAGAAATGTAGAGCAGCAAACTGCAGTTAAATGCATAGCCCTGCTTAGCAGCACTTGACATAGTTATTGCCAAAACAAGCAAGAAAGTCTATGGGAACACCTATCTAAACAGATATGGCAAGTCCACTTTCCAGCCACCCCAAGCATGAAGCCATACTCATTATCTATAACTCTTGCTTTTTGCCAATCATCGCAAGGAGGGAAGTCCACACAGTACAGAACACAACCACCTAACTGCTCACATGGAATTCTGACAGCAGGAATGCCATTACCCCTGTAAGAGAACCAGGCATCTCTAGATTTAGCAAGGCTTCCTCACATGTTTTTGATAAAGGACATCCAAGGATCACATCTTCACTCAGACTTTGCTGAGGAAGTAATATTTATTATATGGGACCTGGAAGATCTTCTAACAGCACAATCCCAAGAATGACTTCTCACTTTGGGTCCAGGCCCGGTACTAGCTCCCTTACTGTCCCTATCCTCAGTCCTGTCCTACAAGCTGTGGGGACATTCCTTTTTCCATCATCATTTTCCATTGCTGGTGAGGAGTAGAGGATTGCTGGGATCTCTAGTTGACACACAAAGCCATGGTTTAAGTTGGGGAACATCAAAAGAAAGGTAGGCCCTTCTGGAATTATGAAACAATGTCTTACAAATGTGCTTTGCACATGAATGCTATAAAAGAAATAGTGGTACATCCCTCCCTAGTGTTAGGGAGGTAAAATGTATGCCCTGAATGTTGTTGTTAGGTGCCGTCAAGTCGGTATACGACTCATAGAGACACTCTGTACAACTGCAGAAACACTATTGTCAGTGCTTCTCTGCTGTTCATAGGGTTTTCAATGGCAGATTGATTTTTGGGAGGGGGTTGCCAGGTCCTTCTCCCAAGCCTACAGCTTCTGGTGTTCCCAGGTGGTCTCCCATCCAGGTACTAACCAGGCCTGACCCTGCTTAGCTTCCGAGATCTGACAGGATCGGTTGCCACAGGGCTACAGCTGCAGGCCATGCCCTGAATATCAACTCTAAAGTCCTGGAATCCACCAGAAGCTAGAGCACTTGTGAGTGCTACCTGCAAGACTGACATGGTCTCTCCTGTCTATGTCATAAAACATAATTCCCCACGGTAACAATGATGGAAAGAGGAAATATAGCCCCAGGCCAGTCTCTGAACCTGATAACAACTCCATCTCCACAGCCTCACTCTGAGTTCTCCTCATCTGCTTCCATTCTCTCCTATCCATTACCTTTTCTCAAGTCTAGTGCTGAATCAGTTTCCTCACATATAAATTATTTACTATTGTTATTATTGTTGTTGTTATTGTTTCTGTCTACTATGCTCTATACTATTTCTTAGTATCAGATTTTAAAAACACAGTCAAACAGCATCACATTGAAATCCTTTGCTGAATTACCTAGAAAATAACTGGAAAAGGTAGTAAAGAGTATATTTTTATCTACAAAGTAATGTAGACATTATTCCTTAGTTTGATTAGAGATAACAAAATGCTCTGTAGCCCATCACCCTTTCTTATGTCTTAGGGATAACAGTCTCTTTTAGGGGTTAGACATACCAATCACAATGAAATTTACTTTTAACAATGTATAATTTAAATGCTTTTCTTGATTCTAGAATCTGAGGTGGAGGTAGTAGCTATGTTGTTCTGACTAAGCCAGAAACTTTCTTTTTAGTACTAGGGTAGAACTATTAATATGAATAGCAGTGATTTTAACTTTTTGGCAGGAAAGATATTGTGAGACCTGAGTTGGCAGCTTTTGAGTTTTTATTTTATTATTCCATATTTTTTGAGACATTAAAGAGGTTGAAAGACAGTCAAAATGTTCCAGAAATACTTTTCACTTTCTTTTGGTTACAAAATAGTCCCCCCTTTCCACAAAAGCTTAGTACATATCCCCCCATAGTATATTAAAGAGGTTAGAGAAATGATAAGTGAAAAAGCCATTAAGCTTATTCTATTTTTAAAATGTCCCCCCTTTTCCTGTTTTATTCCCCAAAGTCAAGCAAAAATGCTGCTTAGATCATATGAACAGAGGGTATAAAATGGCCCTCCCCAGATCATGGTGATTCTGAACAGCATGTTAGCAAAGAAGGTATTTATGGCCGATAGAATAATGGGAAAATTTATGTATATGTATTTTTTCTTTATTTATAAATGTTGGTGGGGTACAAATAACTCATATAGTGTGCCTAATAACTCTAACTGCCCTCATCACAAAGAGATACAAGACAATGCATGGCTTTGGGATCAAAATAGTTCAATATCCAAGACACTAGAAACAATTCTACCTGGTATTGTTAACTCTCTTGGTAGAAGGCAAGTTTTGATGCTTCCTTAGTGAAAAGGGGGCTTCTACAACCTTTACCCTGAGTGCAAAATGAGCTGCCAAAAGTTCATGCAGAGAAACGCATCTACACTTACTTAAATTCAGGCCAGTGTTGCTCCAACTTCAGGGCCTGCTCAAAGAGTGTCAGGAGCACCCCGGCGGCCCCTTATTACCTTGGACAATCCAAAGGCATCATAACTAGAACCCTGAATTTTTGTCTGTAAAGAAAGTTGTTCACCAAAGCAGAGTTATATTCACAATGCTTCGTGAAGACTGGCTTCTCCTGTTTACTACTTTGCTGCTGTCACAGTTCCAGGATATTCTTGTCCACCTCTCCCTTGAAATCTCTTTTTGAGACTGCACTTTTGTTATATATCCAAAGGCTATTTAATTCATTTGCCTAGACTTCTTTTTCATATATATAATTTCCTAGACTGAATCTGTGAAAAACCAAAATGGTAAATATATTTTTAATGAATATAGTGTTATCACTTTCTCATAAATACTAATTATCATTGGCTGAAACTAAATACTCATAAAGTATTTCTAAGTATATATTTATCCTAATTTGTGAAACAACATCTTGTTTATAATTAGCATATTGAGTGTAAGCCAACACAGATGAAATATTTGCTAACCTTTCTATGCAGCAGGCTAATGATTTTTCTCTAGGTGCGTGTTACTTCATTTGCTCTGTGAACCCTTTCTTAACGTACTCTACAAAGTGGATCCCTCCTGGATGTTCACAAACACTCAATTTAATGTGGTACACATGACCATTCTCTGGAGAGAGCCATCAGAGAGTGCCTCCTTCAAGGGTGGAACAGTCTTGCCATGGAATCAGGAAGGGCTTCATGGCAACATTAGACACCTGCTTGCAGCCCTTGAACAAGTTACTTATATCCACAGGAAGCAGTTTCCTCGGTTATAAAACAGGAAAAATAGTCTTGGGAATGACATGCTAACATGAGTAAATCTCTTAAAGATCCTCTTGTGAGAGGTACAGTAATAGGACAAAGTAGCATTATTGGGACCGTGTCAACATTTAGACAATACATTTAAGTATTAAGAAAAAGTGACTGTATACATAAGTAAACTCAGTGCTTACAGTGTAATCATATAATCCCAGTTAGTGTGATCACCCAGATAATTTAGCTGTACATTTCAGGAAGATAAACAATCTGCCATGAACTTATCTATTCAGGTTTATTAAATCAGAATTGCTGACTTGCCTGTGACAGGGAGGGTAACAGTTTTCTTATATCCATCTCATTGGTTTAGTTCTGACTTATTAGGTTTCTTTCTTTCTTTCTTCTTAGGGTTGAACCCAGGGTCTCACACCTACTTTGTAAGTGCTCTGTCACTGAGCCATCCCCAGCCCCCCCTTTTTTTTATCTTGAGATGGTCTCTCTAAATTACCCAGGCTACCTCTGGCCTCAAACTTGTGATCCTTTTGCCTCCATCTCCTGAATTGCTAGGATTAGAGGTGTGCACTACCACATGGGTCTAGTTTGGGTTTTTCTATCCATGTGGATTTCTATATAAGTAGACTTTTCTACGTTGCTTGCAGAAATGGATCTACTTGAGCTCTGACTTTGTCTTTCAATGATCTACATCATGTTCAGTTTTAAAGGTTTATGGTAATTTAGAAAAAATTATGCCAGGTTCTGTAGTACAGGCATGTAATCCTATTGACTCAGGAGGCTGAGGCAGAAGAATTACAGGTTCAAAGGCAGAGGCAATTTGTACAATTTAACAAAGCCTTTTCCCAAAATTGAAAACAAAAAAGGGGCTGTGGGTGCAGCTCAGTGGTAGAGCAATTGCCTAGTATATGTGAGGTCCTGGGTTCACTCCTCAGTACCACAAAAATAAATAAATTATCTAAATAAAGGAAATGGCAAAGGACATGGACCCACTGCCTTGAAGATATAGTAAATTGATTCTTTTCACAAATAGCTGTTAGCTTTGCTTCCCCCTTGGAATCTCCAGAATTGACCAGACTTAAGGTAAATTTAAAATTATCTCCTTTGCTACTGATCCATGAAATAGTTGTTTTTGTGGTTAGGTGTCATCAAGTCAGTGTCCAACTCATAGCGACCCTACATATAACAGGTGAAACGGTATTGTCGCGCTTCTCTGCTATTCATAGGGTTTTCAATGGCTGATTGTTTTTAAGGAATAGGTTGCTGGGTCCTTCTCCCAAGCCTACAGCACCCAGTTTTCTCAGGTGGTCTCCCATCCAAGTACTAACCAGGCCCAATTCTGCTTAGCTTCTGAGATCTGATGGGATCAGATGCCACAGTGTTATAGCTGCAGGCCTATGAAATAGAGTTATACTTTAATCAAAGGGAATCAGATTTCATATTATAATCACCATGACCCTCCACATAAAACACACTAAATTTGCAATTGTATAGTTATTGTATGTCTTTCCTACTCCACTAAATTTAGTCTTATAGTTTTTATGATTCCTCTTAATGAGAACAATAAATCTTGTTTATAATTTTTCACAATAAATCTTGTTTATGATTTTTTGATAAATTAAGATTCAATTTTTATTACTTATAAGAGTTTGAAATAAATATTTAAATTCCTTAATTTTTAAAAGATAAAGATTTCATGAAATTGTGGCATTTACAAAGATTTTATAATTCCTAATAACAATATTCCAATACTTGAATAGTCTTGCTTTATTTTCAGCATATAAACACATACACACACATTTCTTTTTCAAAATAATAATGCTATCATGATAATATTCCTATTTATTTTCATTAGAAATAAAATTAGAGTATTCTGGATCAAGTCCAATGGTTCTTGGAGCACATGTGGCCAGAAATATCTTCTCTCTTGGTTTATTATTGTCTTTTCTCCTATCCCAATATATTCTCATAAAATTATGACCAAAAGATTTAAAAAATCACAGTCTATACCATAGTCCTAACCCTCTGATATCAATCTGTGACTATGCTTTGAATTTGTGATAAGAACTACCCAGAACCTAAGAAAGTAGAGGCTCCCAGACATGGTGAATCACAAGCACCATTAGCTTAGATGCCACACCCATCATTGTGACCGACAGATGATTCTCCATTTTCAAAGTGGCTTCTATCCCAGTGTACTTTTTTGACTCATTTGCTACCCCCAAAGAAACATTCCAAGAAAATCTTTAAAAGACAAAACAAAACAACCCCTAAGCCCCACAAACAAAAGGTGTGATAACAGGAATTGCCCTTTAGCACAGCAATCTATTACTTCATGGCCATCCCATCATTTAACAAGACCTCCACAAAACGTGGAGGTAACCTAAACTCCAGAGTTGGTCAAAGGAATTGTTTGAGGCTTTCTTCCCCATTGTTGTTGTTAGGTGTCATCAAGTCGGGTCCAACTCATAGTGATTCTATGTACAACAGAACGAAACACTCCCTGACACTGTGTCATACTCAGCACTGTGTCAGTGCTTCTCTGCTATTTATAGGGTTTCCAAGGGCTAACTGTTTTGGGATTATTTTGGGAGTGGGCTGCCAGGTCTTTGTCCCATTTTTGCTATACTGGGGTTCAAACCCAGGGTCTCAGAGTACACAGAGCAGCACTCTACCAACTGAGCTAAACCCCAGCCTCTTTTCTCTCATACTCCACCTCAAAGAAGATACTTCAAAGAAGACCTTTGTATGTCCCAAGGTAGATTCGGTACATCCTGACCTAATGTCCTATCTGATCAAGGGATCAGAGCTAATATCTTATCATTTTCCAAATACTGTCCCTGCTTCTGTCACAGGAACTGTCACTGCTTCTCTATTTCTCTATACACTATTTTTATGCCTCCTAGCTCACTAAGTTCTGCAACTCCAACATTCAAAATTGATGAACTACTATCATCTATGCTGTGCAACAGTTCCTTGAACTCAGCAGCTTAAAGAAATATTAACAAATAAGGACAGCAGAATTTTTTCTTGTAATGAAATTCTAAAATTCAAAACAAATGTTTCTACATAGAGCCTTTCTGGTTAGGGGTTGGAGGGACCAGAGCCTTATCCTTTGACTTTCTCCTTTCTTGACACTGCCTTCAGCAGCTACTGAAGGAAAGGAAAAACTCTAAATTAGAGAGCAAGAAGAAAAGTCCAGGTAGATGTTTATTTCCCTAAAAAATAGCTCAATCTAAATACAACAGATAACAAAATGTATCTGCCACCACTTCAAATCTTGAGTAATTGATTAATTTTAGAATGAAACCACAAGCTTTATAGGTATAGATCTATATAAATCACCAATGACTAGATACCAGCTACATTTTTATCCTTCATGATTCCACAGACCTGACCCTCTGAAAGGGGAGAGAAATAGATTTCCATCCTATGTGTAGTTCTCCCACATTCCCACAAGTGAACACTTTCTTCTCTGGTCTTTATGCAATGTCTCCATTCAGAAGATAAATCTCAGAAGATCAGGGATCTTGTCTATGCTAGTCATCTCTACACAGCACCAAGGGACTGTCCTAAACATACATCACCACTTGCTAACCATTTCTAGATAGGATAAGAACTTTATCTGAAATTACATATACTCATGTGATCTGAAAATGCTGAGGTTTTTGTGTCTGTTAACTATGTGTAAACTCTCTCTACACACAAAAGGAGGGGCTGCTAAGCAACTTAGCTTTGTTCATACTATTATGATTGTATCTGTATGCATATGAAAAGGATGTTTCTCCTTTTCCAATAACATACAAATTAAATGTCAATGTTATCCAGGAACAACAAATCTACATTGAGTGGTGGGTACTGGAGGCATAACAGTGAAGACTGATAGCCATTGTCACTTCTCTGGTGGAGACTGAAACTGAGCAAGGAGGGCAGGCATTGTGCAAAGGAGTGTGGGTATATGGACAGGCATGTGTGTACTATATTCAACAATACATACAGCATGAAAAGATATCCCTCAAATGGTCACCCAAACGAGTGTCTCAAAGGAAGGGATACTGTCCTATAAGCACCTGAGTTGAGAGCTCTAATCGAACCAAGAAGCCTGGGGGGCTTCTCTCTAAACTGAGAATGGAAAGTTGAGTAGCAATTAAGAAGCAAAGCAATAAAGGAAAAGCAAGTTCCTAGGAAGAAATTTGGCAAACTCTAGGGCCTGAGAGGCAGCCAGTGAGGAATAATTTCTTAACACAGAGTAAAGTGAAAATGTTTCTGATGGCAAAAAAAGGTCAAGCAAACTCTAAAGCCACTTCTGCTTATCCATATGCAATCAGGTTCCTTTCCCTCTCCGCACTTTTTCCCTGGACCTATGGCACAGCTAAGCCCCTGTCCTGCGAGTGGGAGGTCCTGCTGATTGACAAGCAGTCACTGGTGAGCCACAGTCAGTCATTCCTGACAAGCCCAGGTTATTATTACGTGTAGTGGAGCAGTGAATTCAATGGTTAGAAACGGATCGGAGAGAGCCTGAGAAAGGCGTTGGGGCAGCCTGGAGGAAAGCCACCTCCATGAAACAGGAAGTCTTTTCTCTTTTCAGAGCATCATCCATCATGCTGAGGGAAATGGCAGGAACGTAACCTACTACTTCTTAATAGGCTTCTGCACAGAGAGTGGCTTTGAAGCAGCAGCTGCCCACAGTAAATTTCACTGACCCTTAGAGCCTTTCTCCAAGTTTTCCAACTGTTTTGTCTCCTGAGCTGCAGCTCAGTGTTGGGTCCAAGTCACAGCACCTGACTAAACTAAGAAGCCGTCCCCGTATGAGAATGGAAAGTGTTCCGTGATGTTGTCTTTTCTGAGCTACCCCAACAGTGAGACATGATGCCATTCCATCTGGCCATAAAGTGTATTCTTTCCCAGTACACAAATCAAAGAAAATACAGTGAAATATAGCCCGATCCCTAGATAATGCAGCCAAGGAGTCAGGTCTTCTCAAAGTGGAATTAATGAATCTAATAATACCAAAGGCTTTTAAGAGTTCACTCGGGCTTTAATTTTTTTTAATCATGAAGTTTCAGACACATAAAAATCAAAGGATGGTGCCAGAAATAAGTAATATACAAAGAAAATAAGAAAACGTATCTGAAAATTCAGTGTTTTCCTTTTCTAAATCATTTTCATAACAATTACAATTAAGTTAGGAAATATGATGTTATATACCAGGTACAAATTAATGAAATAAATAAAGATGCTGCCTTTGATGCCCAAAGTGGATGATCCGGAGCCTATGCTAACACAGCTTGTAGCCTGAGCTGGTTTTCTAGGAGTGGGAATAGAGTTGTTTAGCTCTTGCTACCCTACCTTGGAGACTAGTATCCTAGTAGGCTGTGGAAGACCTACAAGAAATGAGGTTGTGACCACAGGCCACAGTTTACCTGGCATGTGGATGCCTGAAATCCCACTGTGGTTTTTATTTCTGCCAACTAAGCTGAGTATTAGGGCCAAGGAAATCTTGTACACTCACTTTTATCCTTCAGCTCTTCCACCCCAAGCGGAGCATAAGGCAGGAGGGGGTTGGTGGCATAGGTTTTGAGTCATGCTCTCCTGAATGAAATGGTCTCTCTAGTTCCTTAGGGCCTCTGGGCAGGGAAGGGCAAAAAGGGGACTAGTCTTCAGGTTCTATTGTCTCTGATTACTTTGAACAAATCTAAATGATTCTTATAAAATTGTCACAACTGAGTATGAGTATATAAAGAAGTCTTCTCCTTTGGATTCTACTCATTTTCCTTAGTCATGGAAATCCCAGGATGAAAAAAAATAATGTATTAATGATTTCTTTCATTATGAAGAGATGTTCTTAAAATATAGCTAGCTAGCTATTAGTTAAGATTGTGGTTATCACCAAAATAATGATTATCATAGTGGTCATAGAGTAGCTACTTTTCATATCTTTTCTCCTTAAGGTCTGGAACTATGCTATGCTTGTCTAGAACAGTAGGTCCACAATAAGTGCTCAAGAAACATTGGTTGGTGGAATAAATGGATGAGCCGAAGAGCATAATTCACTAATATATGTATATGAAAGTCACTGTCAGGGTCATGTCATACATATACATACCTTTAGACCAACTTCAAAGTAAAGGTAATATCCAATTAATTTTATATTTTAATTACTAGTATAATAAACCCAACTAATTATGAACTAATTATGAACAAGTGACCAGATGGAATTAAGAGAATAATTACCACTAATGACTAAAGAATAGCATTACTAATTAGCACTCTATTCCTACAGGCTGAGTCAAAGGTAAAATAACAAGCCAGTTTAGGGTGAAGAAAGAAACAGATGGACAGACCCTAAGCACCAAGTTCTAATTCAAGACTCTTCTCATTCCATGCCAACACAGCTTGAGCGATTTGAATTTGCTGTTTTTGTTCAAATACTCAACTGTCTTCAGTTTCATATGGCTCGATCTAATATTTTCATGTAAGTATCCTTGTGTTTATGTAAAAGTCAGAAAAGGTAATAAATTACTACAGTTTAGGAATATTACTAATATTACTAATATTTTACTCTGAAGTGATCTTAAAGGAAATTCTAGAGTTGGAGATGTAGCTCAGTGAAGAAAGAAAAAACTGTTAAAGTTTCTAGAATCTTTGTATTTATAAAGTCTATATTTATACATTCATCTGTACATTCAAACATTCACACACTGAATGTATGCATTTCATTCCTGCCCATAGGGACTCAAAGACTTCTTACTAGGGGAGATAAGTATGTAAACAAATAAGGCTTTTCAATAATTTCTTTAGTTGCTGTTATTGCTTGTTTTGTTTTGAGATAGGATCTCTTTACATAGTTCAGGCTGGCCTCTGGCTTGATATCTTCCTGCCTTAGTCTCCTGATTACACGCCTGTACCAACACACTCACTAAGATTTTTAAAATTCAGATAAATATGTAAGTTCACTAGGTTATACAAATTAGTGAACTTTTTGAGTGCCTTCAGTATTTCCCTGTATTTCAAAAGGGGCAACAACAAACTTCTCAGGGATGATTTTCTACCCTTTTCCTCAAAGTACAAGTCTTGTTTGGGAATAGGAGATCCTGAGTCTTGGACTATTGCAAAGTAAGAAAATAATGGCTATGATTATTGTGCATAAAGGAGACACTCATAAATGGAAGAGTTTTCACTAGGAAAATTAAACTTGAAGTACAATAAAATAGCATACAGTTAAATGAATCCAATAAGATTGTAAAATGAATTTTAAAGATCTAAGGAAAGAAAGAGAATAGAGAAATGAACTATATACTCATAGGAAAAAGGAGAAAGAAAACAGCACAAAAGAAGATATTCATTCCTCTGAGGATTAGGAGTCTAACTGGGGCAAGAGAAGGAAGTAGAGCAAATTCAAGTTTAAAATCAAAATTTACAAGGATACTGTCAAATGTGGTGCTAACCTAAAAAAGCTAAGAATGGGCAAGACTATTTGGGACAGTTCTGTTCATTTTACTGTCTAAGGGCACATAGAAGAAAAAAGAAAGAGCAACATTTTAATGGAAGGACTTGACAAACTCCAAAAGAAATGAGTGGAAGTGAAATAATAGGGTACTGGGATGGGCTAAAAAATATTTATTTGAAAAATGGAATGAGATTTGTTTTTCCACTGTTACATAAACTAATCACCAGTATTCAGGGTTTACTGACTCTCAGTAATCCCAATTTCTAGAATGACTTAGATGTTAAGAGACATGCTCCAGCACTGTTTCCACACACAGTTGGTGACTGCCTTTTCTTGTTAGAAATATGAGTCACACTTTCTCTTAAATCTCCCCCACTCCTCCCTTATTATTGGCTAATATAATGCTGAAAGGGAGGTGTGTACAAAGATCTATATTTTGACCAAACTTCTATATTTGAGAAATTGCCTTAAAACAGTAGTCACATGTATTTCTTTTATGCTAATCACTTTAGGTGTCTAACAAATGTTTTGAAAACTTATATTTTTTGTCCCTCTAAAAACTTTGCTATAAAAATTTATCTGTCTTCGAAAATTGAGCAATTTCAAAGTCTAATTTTGGAAGAATATAAATAGACATCAACAATTGCATAAAGCTTAAACAAAATGGAGCTACAGTATCTTGGCCACCTGACACAAGAAGCAGTCCAGTATGTATGCCTGCTGGCCATTTTATATCATCACAGAGTGTGCAGAGTAAAGGGGACAGAAGTTTAAGGGAAGAGGGAGAAAATTGGGATACATTGACAGGCACAGGACACTGAGGCCTGCTTAAATGTATTTCAATCTTTTTTCTTTCGAAAACAACCCGAGGCAAAGATTAGAAATCTTTATGTACAATAATTTCCATACCATGTTAAGTTACAAATATGAACCTAGAGATTTTTTTGAGCCAAAAAGCTATCGTGTATATGTCAAATAACAAAAAGAGTTCAAGGACAGGATCTCTGTATAGTTCTGAATGCAGAGTTTGAGTCTGTAAAACAAAAAACCAAGTAGACTGGACATGGTGACACATGACTGTAATCCCAGCAAGCAGGAAGCTGAGGCAAGAAGATCACAAGTTGAAGGCCAATAATACTCTGTCTTAAGAAAACAAACAAAGAACTACAACCACAACAAAACCAAGTAAAATAATAAAAGGCAATACAACTTGGAACTAGAGTGAGAAAGAAGAGACAATAATGGTGCCCGATATTATAGCTAGGAAATGATCAAGTTGGGTCCCCTGACTCCTTGACCCAGGAATAATGCAATGATGATGATGGTGATGATGACAATGTGATGATGATTACGGTGATGGTCATGATGACTGCCATTTTTAAAGCACTTAGTAGGCACACATTATCTCATTTAATCCTTACAACAATCCTATAAGGAAAAGACTTCAATTATCCCCATTGCACAAATGAGGAAATCAAACTTCCTAGAACTTCTGACAGGATATACAAGACAAGGCAGAAGGAGGAAAGACATACCCAAAGATTTGCCTAATGCTATCAAAGAATAAACACAAAAAGAAATGCAATATGCTAGAGAATGTAAAATCAGGGCAGATGACAAAAAGCTACATTACAATGAAATTTTTTGTTGTTAGGTGCTGAGGAGCCCAACTTATAGTGACCCTATGTACAAAAGAACAAAACACTCCCTGACACTGTGCCATGTCCGGCACTATGTTAATGTTTCTCTGCTATTTATAGGGCTTTCAATGGCTGATTGTTTTGAGATTGTTTCAGGAGTGGGCTGCCAGATCCTTCTAGTCATTGGAAATCCAGTATAAACCAAGAAAAGGTAAGGAAGATATTTTTCCTTCCAGCAGTCTATTCTCTACCTAGAAAATTAAGTTAAGGAAGAAAGTGTTTTGTGTATCTATTTGCATTATTAGTAAAGATAACCACTATTCAATGAGTCCAAATTTAAACAAGTACATGCATTAATGTTTTACAAGTCCAGTGGTTAAAATATAATGTTCAGATGATCTTATTTGGCTGAGGAAAAATCTAGAAGAGGCTTAGTGGCTCAGCTATTTCCCATATAATCTTGTTTATTCCATGGTACATACATATCCAGTGTCCAAATCCTCAGGTGACCCAGACATACAGTTCTACTTTATCCTCTCTAGCAACACTAGTGTGACCCCAGCAGGGGACAAATGGGAGTCAACCTGAAGACCACATTTGGCATCAGTGATGTGCCCTAGCAATAGTCACAGGAAGAAGAATCAAAGTCCATGAGATCCTGTAGAAGTAAGTCACAGGAAGAAACCAACTAAAAATGAGAATTGCAGGGAAAACATCTGCAAGCAGTGCTACTGTTGGGGGAGCAACCCCTCAGGCAGCCCCTTGCTAGGGGCGTCAATGTAAACCAACAGCTCAGCTTTGGGAATTTCTGCTCCAGATCAAAAGGACAGCAGCAATGCCATCTGCTGTTTGCTTAGAAAAATGGTAAGAGCAGATGTTTCCCTGTGCTGACCTGCCATCCCTTGACTAAGAGGCCACTTGAAAAATAATCATGAAATAGCACAGGAGAAACATCTGCACAATGTACAGGAGACCACCAATCACGCAGCACAGGCAAGAAGAAACATGCAATCAGCCCATGAAATGACTGTGAGCAGGTCCCCAATAACTGATGGGAGCACCTCAAGTATGCACATCATATTACAACATAAAACATCAAGATCAGTACAAGGGAAGGGGTGGTCAGGATGCTCCCTATGGACCTTAGTAATTTCAGTGGGCAAATCCTAACCTATTTCAAATATTTCAGAAGGCTCGGAGCTACAGTCACTTCTCAGACTTCTCTTTGTTGTTACCTATGATAACATTTGATTTTGTTTAGCCCACATTTTAGGCATCACTGAAATTAAATGATTAGTGGTTCCTTAAGAACAAGCCCTAGCTTGTAGATGAAAACCTGAATGCAAAGTGCCTCTGCAATATGAGGTCAGGTTATGGTGAGAGGATTTGTATCTCACCTCTTCTGTTACCCTGAGCTTCAAGCACAGCTCACCCCCAGGGTGAGGCTGATGCAAGCCAGAGTTGTGGAAATGCTGAGTCACTTGCTAGCTGCCAGGCAGGACAGCAGAAACTAGGCCTTAGAAGGAACCAAGTGCAATTTAGGATCTGCTCTTCAGGCATGCTTCCCTTTCTTTTGTAGCCACACCTGCCACCATATGCAAGTTCATTCTCTTGCTTTGAGGGCCCTGTATGCAAAGCTCTAGTCACCTCTACCTACCACTCTGCTGGCTGCAAGTACTTGGGCCATTTCCTACTGTTAGGCAGTAAGATAGCCAATAGCAGGCAATAGGGAGGAAAAGGGGATTGAAAATGACTTCTGCCATTTGACCATGATGGATGAAGGCACATGGGAGACAGATCTCTAAGGACACTGGAAAGGCATTTTCTAATGGGCCCCATACCCTACTCCAAGCCATTGAGCCATTTTACAAAACAAAGACCCTAGGCCCCATGGCCCTCAGCTGCTACAGAGGCTTGACCAGGTGGAGCTTAACCTCATAGCCAGAGCCAGGCACCCAGGGCTGCCTTCACACTAGGCATGCTCTACCTTGAATAAACTAGAAGGATCATGTACCTGCTGTCTTCATCTTCTGCTCCTTTTTCTTCCTTCCTCTTCTTTCTCTTCCCTCCTCGCTCTCCATTGTCCTCCTTCTCCAAGGTAGCCATGTATGTGCCTCCCCTTCTCTGGGGTGGCCCAGGTAAGCCCTTCCTTCTGTCAGGCCTGCCATCTTCTCTGCCTATCCAAAGCACTTTTCCTTCTAAAAGCTTGCTTAGCTCTCCTGTTCTCTCTGGCTTTACTTTCCCCTGGAGAATAGAAATATGCTTTTGCCGATTCACCCAGGGAACTAAAGTTTTTCCCAGTTTCCTTCTAGGTCTATCGAACGTATCCAGGTGCCTCAGTTTTCCTTGTAATTATTCCTTAAGGTGTACTACCCTTAATAAACTTTGTCTATATTCTCTACTATAACTTCTGTGTTAGGTATAAAATCTTTCATATGTGAACGCAACAGGACCAAGGTATCCTCTGCTGCCGCCGGCCTCCTGGATCTGTACTCCCTTCTTGGACTGCTCCCTGGTACCACCACCAGCTCATCACCACCTCAGTGACTCAAGCAATCTCCTCATCTGGGACATATGTACTTGGGAATAAATGTTATTCAGGAAATAAATACGAAATTTTTCAAAAGCTTAAGTTTTCCCAATGTGCATGCAGGAAACAAAATGTTTACATGACCTGTATTTCCTCTTAAATGTGTTACACTTGTCTGGTTAAGAGTTTGTTTTCAAGATTTTCCAATTTTTTTCTAAGTTAATTTAACTATGTGTTCTGTTAGGTAGCACTTCAATATGAGCAGCAGGAGAGGAAGGCAAAGGTGACCAGGAAATTCATTTTTGGCTCAAACAAAACATAACTATTAATTTCTATATTTGGCCCATATAAAACAAATCTATTAACTCATGCAGAATGAAAGCCCTTTGAGTCTCATTAGGAACAGAACCACAGTTCTTTTAATTCAGCCACAGAACCCTGACATAAGGAAGCAAATAACCTGCTGACAATAGGCAGGAACATTGTAAATAGCTAAAAATTGTCACTTTGATGATATTTCATATAATCACTTACACTTCGATGATTATTTTACATTTCCATGTCAGCTTGAGTATCAATTGCCTTGAGAAGATCATATAAAGGAAGCCATGACCAGCAACTGAAATGCTGACTCTCCTTTGAGCAGTCTGCCTCACAGCAGGTCTGGGGTGATTTTCTTACTCAATCTCTTTACCTGTCCCCAATAAAGTGTGCTAGGCTGATTCCAGTTGCTCTCCATGCCTCCTCAGAGACACATTGTTGTTGTTGTTGTCAGGTGCCATTGAGTAGGGTCTGACTCATAACAACCCTATCTTTGTACAACAGAGTGCTTTTTAAAGAGTGCTTTTTAAAAAGCACCAGAGTGCTATTTAAAAATAACCAGAGTCTGGTTATTAAGTAAACTAGTTTTCAAAAGTTGGCTAATGCAGATAAACCTTGTTGTTGTTAGGTACCGTTGAGTCGGTATCCAACTCATAGTGACCCTTATAGGGTTTTCAACGGCTGACTGTTTCAGGATTTCCTTGGAAGTGGATTGCCAGGTCCTTCTCCCATTTTTGTGGTGCTGGGAATTGAACTCGGGACCTCAGAGACTGCAGCACAGCGCTCTACCAACTGAGCTAAATCCCAGCCCAGTAGATAAACCTTAGATATATCTCTTACTTAGAGGAACACATTCATTTGTGCTATTCTACTTTTCTAAGCCTAAATCATAGAATAAAGTCTTTTGGATTTTTCTCAAAATAGGCCAAATGAATAGCTAACCATCATAAAATATGAGTGAATAATGCCTGATAATAAACATTTGATCTTTTGTCTGATATTTTTTTAAAAGGGAAAAGGTATTTTTCTCTTCACTTTAGTCTTGAATATAAGACTGAAACATGGTATAAAAGTCTTCTAGATAGCATATTCTAATGGTGCATTTTCAGTGAACAACCAATATTTTTGGGTTACTTTCATAGCATTGCTTTTTTTCTCTTACTTATAACCTAAAATTAGATATTTGAGGAAGGAACCATAGTCTGGCTGCTACACTTCTGAGTCATTTAATGCACAAATATCTTTTGGTGCCCGTAATATGGTAGACATGGTGTTGTTGTTTTTGTTGTTAGGTGCCATCAGGCAGAGTCCGACTCATAGTGACCCTTTGTACAACAGAACGAAACTCCCCCCCCCCCACTCAACATGGTATATCAGTAAACAAAATCTAGTCTCCTTTAATCTAAATCTAGTCTCTTTTAATCTCAAATTTAATTCAGTATCATATAATCTCAAAAAGTTCCTTAGACCTTCCTTGATATTAACATTTTTTAAGATTATAAACCAGTATGAAGACAAATGGAAAAGAATTGAAGGCCCAGTGATACAATGATACAACTAGAGCCACCTGATTTTTGAAAAAGGAGCTTAGGATGTTTAATGGAGAAAAGATAGCCTCTTCAGCAAATGGTGCTAGGAAAATTAGATATCCATTTGCAGAAAAATGAAAACAGACCTGTATTTCTCAATTTGCATGAGAGTCAATTCAAAATGGATAAGGAACCTCAACATAAAATGAGAAACCTTAAAACTATTATTAGAAAAGTTAGGAAACACACTTTAACACATAGGCACAGTAAAGAATTTCCTTAATAAGACTCCAATGGCCCAGGAAATGGCACCAAGAATTGACAAATGGGATTACATGAAATTAAAAAGCTTCTGTACAGCAAAGGAAACAAATAACAGAATTAAAGGAGCGCCCACAGAACGGGAGAAAATCATTGCATCCTACAAATCTGACAGAGGACTAATTTCTAGAATATACCTACAAAGAACTTATGAAAGCAAATTCCAAGACAACAAATAACACAATATACATGTGAGCAAAAGAATTGAACAGACAGTGCTCAAGTGAAGAAATTTGAAAAGCC
Organism: Pedetes capensis; assembly: GCA_007922755.1. Classification (NCBI taxonomy): domain Eukaryota; kingdom Metazoa; phylum Chordata; class Mammalia; order Rodentia; family Pedetidae; genus Pedetes; species Pedetes capensis. Next base: position 20,640 of record VMDO01009212.1, on the reverse strand, counting down.
AAGAAACACATGATAAAATGCTCAATATCCCTAGCCATTAGGGAAATGCAAATAAAAGGAACACTGAGATTTCATCTTACTCCAGCAAGAATGGCCAAGATCAAGGAAACAAATAATAACAAATGCTGGCAAGGAAGCAAAGGTAAAGGAACCCTTTTATACTGTTGGTGGGACTGACTGTAAATTAGTTCAAACTACTTTAGAAATCAATATGGAGATGCTTTAGAAAACTAAGAAAAGAACTGCTATATGACCCAGCTATACCACTCCTTAAAGTATACCCAGTGGGAGATAAATCATCATACTACAGAAACACTTGCATTTCCATATTTAGTGCAGCACTTTTCACAGTCATAAAGATATGGAACCAACCAAGATGTCCATCAACAAAGGAATAGATAAAAAAAATTGTGACATATATAAACAATGGAATATTACTCAGCAATAAAAAAGATTGACATAATGTCATTTGTAGCAAAGTGGATGGAACTGGAGAATATTATCTTAAGCAAATGAACCCAGGCCCCAAAAAAGACAAATAACATATATTCTCACTTATATGCAGGAGCTAAATCTAACTTGAAGGTGTGTGTGTGTGTGTGTGTGTGTGTGTGTGTGTGTGTGTGTATGTACATATATATATATATATATATATATATATATATATATATAATCAATCAGGGTTATTTAAGAAGGGAAAATGAAAGTAGAGTAGAAAATAGGCAGGAAGAGGATGGAGGGGAGTGGAGATTGAGGAAGGGGACAAGGGGAGGGGAAATAATGTGGAGGAATAAAGAGGGAGAGGATAATCTCAAAAGAGATGAAGCAACAATACAAATGCATGAGAAAAAGGGGAATATAACTCATAATTGCATGCTATTTTGTACTATATATTAATCAAAAGGTTCTGTGAAATATGTAAGTTGATGAACATATAACCAAAAGTGATATAATAATTGCATAATGGAAATAGCAAAAGCCTTATTACTTTGTACCCCACAAAAATTTATAAATAAAGAAGATATAAAAAATTATAAGGCTGTGATTTTGTAGAATGCTTCTCTGTCTGGATTTCTATGATGTTTCTTCATGATAAAATTCGGATTCTAAAACTATTTTATTGTGACTTCTGGGCACCATATCAAGCCCATGATATCAAGCTGATGTTTCTGGACTGAATTAGTTATTACTATAATGGCTGCCATAATTTTCCAATTATATGATTATTGCTACATTTAATACCCCATGTGCCTGTCAGCTTGTCATGATGTGAGGGTTTGTGTGTTGCTGTGATGCTGAAATCTATGCCATCAGCATTGTAGATACCACCTGGGCCAACCATGGTGTACAAGTTACAGCTGAGCTTCTAGACCAAGATAGACTAGGGAGAAGGAACTATCATCCCACTCCTGAAACAATTAGCCATTGATAACCCTATGAATATCAGAGAAGCACTGTCAAATATAGTGCCAGAAAATGAGCCCCCTCCATGCTGGAAGACTTTCAAGAAATGACTGGGGAAGAGTCGCTTCCTCAAAGTAGAGTCAACCTTCACAATGAGAATAGAGTAAAGGCCCTACAACCTCTTTTTCCTGATGTGGCATGACTCAAAATGAGAAGAAACAGTGTTTCCAACATTGTGATCAAACATAAAAAGATCCTGCGCCTGGTACAGTGTTGGGTAGTGTTTCGTTCTGTTGTACATAGGGTCACTATGAGTTGGACCCTACTTGAAAGCACCCAATAGTAATTTAATAGCATTCCACTACAAGAATCTTCTATCTCCATGCATCTTTTCATTCATTTATATCAATAAGGACTCATGGAATCATATTTTATTTAACATGACATAGTCCATTAATATCATGATTTATTTTTTCCTCCCTTTATTGGTAAATGATAGTGGGGTACAGAGTAATACAGCATTGGCTTTTTCCATTATGCAACTATTATATCACTTTTGGTTACACTTTTACCAACTTACAAGGTTTATGGAATCTTTTGACTAATGTAGTAAAATTTAAATGCATGTTTGGGTTATACTCCCCTATTTTTCCAATGTACTCATGAAGTTGCATTGTTAACATTAAGATTATCTTCTCCCCCTTTATCCTTCTACATTGATTCTCCTCCTCATCCCATCTTCCACAACCTTCACTTCCCTTTGGTAATTCCCTTCCTCCTTTCTACTCTTTATATTGTCCCTTCTTCACTAAGTTTAACTGTGAATTTTTTATATGTCAACTTACATGTAGGATGTTTTCTTCCTTTAGTAAGATTCAACTCCTATATATATGAGTAAGAACATATGGTATTTCTCCTTTTGAGCTTGTGCTCATTCGCTGATGATTATGTTCTCCAGTTCCATCCATTTTGTTGCAAATGACATTTCAATTTTGTTGCTGAGTAGTATTCCATTGTGTATATGCACCATAATTTTTAAAAGTAATTAATTGATTAATTGATGAGGTCTCACAAAATTGTGCAGGCTCCCTCTGACCTTAGCCTCCCAAGAAGCTGGGATTATAGGCATGTGCCATGGTGCCTGGCTTTGAACCTCATTTTCTTTCTTTGTTTTCCCTCCCTTTATTGGTAAATGATGGTGGGGTACAGAGTACCACAGCATTGGCTTTTTCCATTATGCAACTATTGCATCATGATTACACACTTTTATCAACTTACAAGGTTTATGGAGCCTTTTGATTAATATGCAGTAAAACTCAAAAGCACATTTGGGTTATATTCCCCTATTTTTCCAATGTACTCATGAAGTTGCATTGTTTACAATGAGATTATCCTCTCCCCCTTTATCCTTCTACATTGATTCTCCTCCCCATCCCACCTTCGTTAACTTTTGCTTCCCTTTGCTAGTTCCTTCCCTTCTTATTTATAGTCTATACTTTCCCTTCTTCACTAAGTTTAATTGTGTATTTTTTATACATCAACTCATGTTTAGGATTTTTCTTCCTTTAAATGAGATTCAGCTCCCACATATGAACATATGGTATTTCTCTTTTGGAGCTTATGTTCATTCACTTAAAATGATGTTCCCCAGTTCCATCCATTTTGCTACAAATGAAATTATTTCATTTTTTATTGCTGAGTAGTATTCCATTTTGTATAGGTACTATAATTTTTTTTACCCATTCTTCTGTTGATGGGCACCTTTGTTGGTTCCATATCCTTGCTATTGTGAAAAGTGCTGCATTAAAGACAGCTTGGTACTGGCACAAAAATAGGCCCGGAGACATCTGGAACAGAATAGAAGACCCCGAAATACCTCAACACACCTATAGCCACCTGATTTTTGACAAAGAAGCAGAGCAAGTAAGCTGGAAAAAGGACAGCCTTTCAACAAATGGTGCTGGGAAACATGGTCATCTGCATGCAGAAAAATGAAAGCTGACCCGCATCTCTCAATATACATGAGAGCTAACTCAAAATGGATAAAAGATCTCAACATAAAACCAGAAATTTTAAAGCTTATAGAAGGCAAGATAGGCAATACACTCCATCATATGGGCATAGGAAAGTATTTCCTTAATAGGACTCCAATTGCTCAAGAAATTGCAACAAGAATAGATAAATGGGATTACATGAAATTAAAAAGTTTCTGCACAGCAAAAGAAACAATTAACAGAGTCAAGGAAACCCCTACAGAATGAGAAAAAAATCTTCTTATCCTATACATCAGACAAAGATCTAATTACTAGAATTTATAAAGAACTCAAGAAAAAAACTCCCCCAAAAAACAAATGACCCAATACACAAATGGGCAGAGGAACTGAGAAGACAGTTTTCAAATGAAGAGGTCCATAAAGCCATGAAACACATGAAAAGATGCTCAGTAACCCTAGCCATTAGGGAAATGCAAATCAAAACAACTCTGAGATTTCACCTTACACCAGTAAGAATGGCCAAGATCAGTAAGAGAAATAACAACCAATGCTGGCGTGGTTGCAGAGAAAAGGGAACACTCTTACATTGTTGGTGGAGCAGTAAATTGGTCCAACCACTGTGGAAATCAATATGGAGATATCTTAAAAAACTGAAAATAGATCTACTGTATGACCCAGGTATAACACTATTGGGGATTTACCCAAAGGGTGATGTGTCATCATACCACAGAGACACCTGCATCTCCATGTTCAATGCAGCACTTTTCACAATAGCAAGTATATGGAATCAACCAAAGTGCCCTTCAACAGAAGAATGGATTAAAAAAACTATCGTACATATACACAATGGAATACTACTCAGCAATAAAAATAATGAAATAAGGCCATTTGCAGCAAAATGGATGGAATTAGAGAAAATTATTTTAAGTGAATGAACACAAGCTCAGAAAGAGAAACACCACATGTTCTCACTCATATGTGGGAGCTGAATCAAAATTATAAGAAGGAAAAATCCTATTCAAAGGTCAGATCAAAATAAAATGAAAAAAAAAGCTAAGAATGGTGTCAATATAAATGGTCTAGAAAATGCATGCAATTGTTCTGACAAGATAAAAACAAAGTTCACTACAGGAAAAGTTTCTGTCTTAAACAGAACTGGAACCCAAGGACATATAGAAAAATATTACCAAGTAAAAGATAGAGAAGACTTAGATGGGGAGGGTGGGGGAAGCATACGGGAGGGTAAAGGGGAACCTATATGAATAATACACATCAAAATGCATATATGGAAATGTCACAATGAAAAGCATGCCAGAATGAATCACGTTAAGGTGTACATTAAAAATTTCCAATAAAAAAAAGAAGAAAAGAAAAGTGCTGTATTGAATATGGAGATGCAGTTGTCTCTGTGGTATGATGATTCACCTCCCTTTGGGTATATTCCCAGTAGTGGTATAGCTGGATCATATGGCAGTTCTAGTTTTAGTTTTCTGAGGTATTTCTATATTGATTTTCAAAGTAGTTGGAGAAATTTACAGTCCTACCAACAGTGTAAGAGGGTTCATTTTTCTCCACAACCTCACCAGCATTTGTTATTATTTGTTTCTTGATCCTGGCCATTCCTACTGGAGTTAGGTGGAACCTCAGAGTTATTTTGATTTGTTATTCTCTAAGGGATAGGGATATTGAGTATTTTTTCATGTGTTTCTTAAGCCTTATGAACTTCTTCCTTTGAGAACTATCTGTTCAGTTCCTTTGCCCACTTGTGTATTGGATTGCTTGTTTTCTTGCAAACAGAAGCAACATGATTATCTCAATCAATGCTGAGAAGGCCTTTGATAGCCATAATAGGGGAACATCTCAACATCACAAAGCCCACATATGACAAAACTATAGCCAATATCATATTAAATGGAGAAAAACTGAAATCATTTCCGCTAAGATCAGGAACAAGACAAGGATGTCCATTCTCTCCTATCTTATTCAATATTGTGATTGAAGTCCTAGCCAGAACAATCACACAAGAGAAACAAATCAAAGGGATAAAGATAGACAAAGAAGAGGTCAAATTTTCCTTGTTCATGGATGAAATGATCCTTTACCTAAAGGACCCCAAAAACTCTTCTAGAAAACTTTTAGACCTAATTAACTCCTTCAGAAAAGTGGCAGGATATAGAATTAACATTCAAAAATCAGTAGCCTTCCTTTTTACCAACTGTGAGCAGGGAGAAGGAAATCAAGGCAACAATTCCTTTCACAATAGCTCACCAAAAATTAAATATTTAGGAATCAATGTAGCCAAAAACCCTGAACACCTCTACAAAGAAAACTTCAAATCATTAATGAAAGAAATTGTAGAGGATACTAGCATGTGGAAGGATCTCCCCTGCTCATGGATTGGGAAAATCAATATTGTAAAAATGGCTATAGTACCAAAAGCAATCTATAGAGTTCATGCAATTGCCATTAAAATTCCAATGACAGATTTTGCAGAAATAGAAAACATAATCCAAAACTCATATGGAAACACAAGACCATGTATAGTCAAAACAATCTTAAAATGAAAAACCAGTGCAGGTGGGATCACAATCCCTGACTTTAAATTATACTACAGGGGTACAGAAGCAAAAACAGCTTGGTACTGACACAAAAATGGACCTGAAGACTCATGGAACAGGATTGAAGACCCAGAGATACACCCATGTACCTACAGCCACCTGATCTTTGACAAAGGGGCTAAGCACACAAATTGGAGAAAAGATAGCCTCCTCAACAAATGGTGTTGGGAAACTTGGGTTTCCACCTGCAGAAAAATGAAAACAGACTCACACCACCTAATCTGCATGACAGTCAACTGGAAATGGATAAAAGACCTCAACCTAAAACCAAGAACCTTAAAACTACTAGAAGAAAAGACAGGAAACATGCTTCACACATAGGCATAGGAAAAGATTTCCTTAATAAGACTCGAATTGCCCATGAAATCACACTAAGAATAGAAAAATGGGATTACATGAAATTGAAAAGCTTCTGTACAGCAAAGGAAACAACAGAGTTTAGGAAGAGCCCACTGAATGGGAGAAAACCTTCACAACCTACACATCTGACAGAGGACTAATTTCTAGAGTTTACAAAGAACTCAAGAAAGCAAATCCCAAGACAACAAACAATTCAATGTCATGTTTCATTTTAATCTTCAAAGTGGCCCTGATCTGCCAATTAGAGACTCTTCAAACTATTTTATATCTCTTTTTCTCATGTCCCCAGACATTCCAAGCTTATACTGTCCCTACCTCAACTCTGAAATTTGCCATTTCTCCAAGGAGTACTAGTACTTTCAGTGGAGAATAGTATTTAGAAACTAAGATCTAAGTGTTAAAACTTTAGTACTAAAATCTCTCAAGTATTCTCAAGGGACAGAGCAACTAAATGTATGCATCATCACTTATATCTATATATTTATATCTCTGTCTATCAAATCATAAGTTCACATCAATACCTGCAATTCCACCCAACATCACAGACAAGTTATGTCTTCTTTTTCATATAAGTAATTTTCATTTCCAAAAGGGAAAAACTTCATTCCCTTATTCTAAAATCATTCTTTTATTTGCTCAATTCTCCTTTATGCAACCAGTATCCTGACCCTGCTGAACCTCCACCCTTCTTGGATGCTTAGCTGATCCTTATGAACTCATGTTTAATTGGACTTAATCTGTGAGAAACCTGAAGGCCTACAGTGAGGTTGCCTTCCTATAGAGAGGATTTGTATTTCCTTCTACCAAGAGCACCATCAGTGTGAGATCAGATTAGCTCCCCTACAGAGGAACCAAGTTAATCTAGGATTCTTAGGTTAGCAATTTCTTGTTACAGCAACCCTCAGTTTAAATCTCCTGATAGCATCATTTATTGCTGACCTCCCCAATTTCAGTTTTCTGGGGTTCAGGGGAAGGGTCATTTTTAGGGTGGAGTACTTTTTTGATTTTTGTTTATTTTGTATTTCTGGTGTTCTTTATTTCTTTGTTTTTGCTGTTAAAGACTTCCCTTGGCTTACTGCAATCCCAGGAATACTTTGAAAGTTATGCTTATCATTTACCCAGGTTCAGTTGTACTAAGCCTTAGAGCCATTCAGAGCAATATGTTTATATACTTCTCTGTATTTATCTTTCCTTATGTTACCAAACTATTAATGCCCTTGAAACACCATGAGAATCTATGCTATAAAGTGATTACTGTTTCGAAGCTGGGGCAAAAATAGGATAGCAGAGAAATTACTAGATCACACTTAGGTTTCTTTCTTATCATGAAGTAGGGATTATTTATAGCAAAATTGTGATAAGAATCAGGCTTGTTTTAATCTGAAAGATTAAAGCAGTATTAACATTCCTTTAACCCTATCCCCTAATTTGACACATGGAGAAAAGAAAGCCCAAACATCCGGAAGGTATTCTACCTAAGCAAATGACATGTTGGTGGGCTTGCTTACATTTATTTAGAATCATGAATTCTAGTATGCTACCCCAAATTTATTTCTATCCAATCTTATTTTTCTATTCAAACTCTATGATTCTTTTTTCATAACAATAAAATTTTTTCCACTTATTAAAATAATATAAGATCATTTGGGAAAAAGTTTAGATGTATAAAAACTAAAGAAAATAAAGTTTATTTATAATCTTACTACTTAGAGATAACTACCATTAATATTTTGGTGTTTTTAATGGCTTTATCCTTTGTTTTCATAGCTGAGATCATACCATACAGCTTTGTATTTTTAAACATATATCATTAATGTTTCTTCACCTCATTAAAAGCTCTTTGCAAGCATTATTTTTGATGCTACATAATATTTAATCATATGGATGTACTTAAGTATAGTGAACTATTCACCTTCACTAAATAGGTTGTTTCCATTTTTTCCTATTATATATAACATTGTAAAGAATATTTTTTACCAGTATTAGCCAACAGTCATGATTATTTCCTCAGGATACAGGAATATATCTAGAGGTAGATTTACTAGGTCAAAGAACATAAACATAATTAAGATTCCTGATATGCACTGCCAAATTGCTTTCAAGAAAAAAATAGTATCAATTTATGCTACATCCAGTTAGGTTTAAGAGAGTTTATCTCTTCATGTACTTACCATGGTTCTTTCATATGGATTTGATCATTCTCAGGTACAGTCATGCATCACATAAATATGTTCTGGTCAATGAAAGACCACGTATCTAATGATGGTACCATAAGATTACATTTCCTATTGATCACTGTCTTAGATTGTGTAAGTATACTTTGTGATGTTCACACAATGAAATCACCTGACACATTTCTCAGGACACATCCTCCTCATTAAGCAATGAATTATTGAGTTCCTTTCCATTATTTTTCTAAAGTTTCAAGTTAATAGCTATTAAATTATGGAGTGATGGTGAGGGCAGCATGGACAGTCATTGAAGTAGATAGACTTATGGAAAGAAGACCAGCCACAGGAGCACCTGAAAAGCTCTGCTTATGCAGAATGGCCTTTCTTCTTTATCCTGTGACAATATGGCCTTAGGAAGCAGAGTCTCTGTAGCAACACGTATCTGTACCATTCCGACTACCTATTCCCTGTGTAATCTTAGGTAAGGAAGGTAAGCCTCATTGAGACTTACCTTTCTGATCTATAAAATAGAATAATAATGCCCACTTTTCTGTAAGGATTAAGTGTAAAATTTCTAGATACTTCTTTATTCCTTAATTTGTCCTTTCTCCAAAGCTTGAGGGGCTGGGGTTTAGCTCAGTTGGTAGATTGCTGCTTTGCACTCTCTGAGGCCCTAGGTTTGATCCCCAGCACCACAAAAATGGGAGAAAGACCTGGAAACTTACTCCTGAAACAATCACAAAACAACCAGGCATTGAAAACTCTATGAATAGCAAAGAAGCACTGACATAGTACCAGACATGGCACAGTGTCAGGGACGTTTCCATCTGTTGTACATAGGATTATTTATGAGTTGGACTCAACTTGATAGCATCTAGCAACAACAATAACTAAAGCTTGAATCTACCATGAAGACTACTTCAAGGGTTAGCTAAAACACTGTAGGCTTCCTCAGCAGGTCACAGCATATACAAGATGTGATATAAAAATACAGTGAATGTTTAAATAAAAAATTATTACAGTAAAAGATACATTGCCATTAATCCCCCTCAAAGTACTTCCTCTACTTTTGAGCACACTTATCCCATCATTCTGTCCACTTTCTGAAGCAGCTCTGAAAGTCCTCTTTCATGACTGTCTTTAGTTGCACTGCCAGGGCTGCCTTGATATCCTGAATCAATACAAAATGTTTACCTTTTGTGGTCATTTTGACTTTGATGAAGAGCCAGATCCAATGACCAGGAGGAGGACATAATGTAAAATTTTTATTTCACAGAAATTTCCATACCAGAAGTGATGTGTGACACAGAGCATTGTCATGATGAAAGATGAAACTAAAGACATTCATCAGAGGGCTTCCAGAATGGCTTCAGCAAGTGACAAGAATGATGGAATAAGTGTGTTCAAAGCCAGGGGGAGTATTTTGCTGAAGTTTTACCTAGGGAATTAATGGGGTATGTTTGCTATCATAACAAATATTTTAAAAAACTTAAAACATTTCACTATATTTTTTGATCATGCCTTTTATACTCTCTGACAATGCATCTGACTGGTGAGCGGACATATCAAATGCTTACATGTTTATAATCTGTCAGTATGAAAGTATAGGGCCTCCAGAAGACCATTCTAGGTAAAAAACCACCCAGGATATGAAGCACAATTGGGAAAGTTTCATAAGATCTGCTTCATTATGGTTCAAATTATTTGATCAGGCTGTTCTATCTGGGACCAGAGTGGTGCCTGGTAAGTAGTTAACTGTTTATTACAATGGATCTCACTCCTAATTATACTTCTATTTTTTAAAAGTTTTTCAAAGCTCTACCCAGACCTACTGAATTTGGATCTCTGTGGGATGGGGCTCAAGTATCTGGATTTTTAAAAAGTTCCCAAGTTGGTTCTGATTTGCTGCCAAAGTTGAGGTTTAATGGATAACTTGGTTCATAGATTCTGGAATGTAAAAGCTGGAATTGGTCATTTAAACCTTTAATTAAACACTCTAGCTTTACAGATTTGCAACTAAGACCTAAAGAATTTCAATCACTTGCTAAATGTCACCTAGTTTGGTAATAACAGGATGAAAATCTAGAATTGTAGCACGTTGCCAGAATGTCTTTCAGAAATTTAGTAGATAGGACACAAATGTCCCATAGAAAGCAAAACAAGAATTTTGAAAGCACATACTGCCAGTCAGCAAAGTCTTTACTGCATTATTTTAAAAATTCATATTTCATATTGTGTATATAAGCAGGATGAAGACAGAGGATCTCCGCTCTCACCTGGATGAAGGACTAAAATCTGCTTGCTTTGCTACTTACTCTCCCCCAGGAAGTAAATGATTGCTGCTGCAAGGCAGACTTGCTTCTCCTAGAGTACATCAAGTTTCCTTAGCCATGCTGATTTACAAAACTGCTTGAAATTGCAATTGCCAATGTGTAGATGATATGAAAAAGGTCCTACATGAGTGGCCCTCCCCTGAAATCAAGGACCTGACAGCCTACTCCTGAAAAAATCCTCAAATAATCAGCCATTGAAAATCCTATGAATAGCCAGCATGGTGGCACACACCTGTAATCCGAGCTACGAGGGAGGCACAGGCAGGAGGATTGCAAGTTTGAGACCAGAGGCAGTCTGCATAATTTAGCAAGAATCTGTCTCAAAAAGTTAAAAAATGGGCTGGGGGTGCAGCTCAGTGGTACAGCATTTGCAAAGCATGCAAGTGCGAGGCCCTGGGTTCAAAAAGAAAAGAAAAGAAAGTAAGAAAGAGAGAGAGAGAGAGAGAGAGAGAGAGAGAGAGAGAGAGAGAGAGGGAGAGAGAAAGAAAGAAACAAAGAAAAGAAAGCCCTATGAATAAGTATATAGGGTCGCTATGAGTTGGACTCGACAGCTCCTAACAACAACAAGATATAATTATTATTATTGCTATGAACTATGTGAAGGTGTTAGTTGCTGTCAAGTTGGGTCCAACTCATAATGACCCTATGTACAACAGAACAAAACACTATGCAACACTGTGCCATGCACACGATCTTTTTATGTTTGAGCCATTGTTGCAGTCACTATGTTTCTTCTCATTTTGAGTAGTGCTGCATCAGGAAATGGAGGTCCCAGGGTCCTTATTCCATTCCCATCATTAAGGTTAACTCTACTTTGAGGAAGCAACTCTTCCCAACTCATTTCTTGACTACCTTCCATCTGGGGAGCTAATTTTTTGGTACTATATTTGACAGTGCTTCTCTGTCATTCATAGGATTTTCAATATCTAATTGTTTCAGGAGTAGGCTGCTGAGTCCTTCTCCCTGGTGTGGCTTAGTCTAAAAGCTCAATTGAAACCTGTCCAGCATGAGTGGTCCTGCTGGTATCTGATCTACCAGTGACAAAAGCTTTCAACATCACAGCAGCACACAAGACCCCACAGCAGGATAAGGTAACAGACACACGAGGGTAGTGAAGATTATCCCACCTTAGTATATTTCTTTTTTAAATACTGGGGTAAGGAATAGTAGACATTGAAAATTGCTTAGGTATATAATAGTGGGGATATGATGATATCAAAGATCTTGGGTGGGAAAGAACTTAACAGAACCATTCTTTTACCACCAGATTTTGACTAGGACATCTTGTCAATGAACTTTTAATCACATTGTTTATGAAGTCTTAACTCTAACACTTTTGACTTTAATAGATTTTAGGGAAGAAAACTAATCATAGAAAAATGCCTAGCTAAGTTTTATATATTTAGGGCCATGTTGGGAAACACTGGGCCCTAAAATATCCCTTAAAGGCCCTGGGTTAACAACTGACACGTTCTGAACATTTATAGTGATTCTAGAGAGCTTTGGTATCTAGTGCTACAGTTCTTTCTCTCAGTATTTTTCTTGGATTGGATTTATAGCCAACTGTTTGTAATTGATCCTCTATGGGGACAAGTTAGGATATGAGCATATAAGTTTCTTTAAAAAAAAGAAAGAAAGAAAGAAAAGAAAGAAAGAGTGACCATGGAAAAAATCACAAATTGATATTTATCTTAAACCTCCTTCATTTCCAGCTTCTCTGGCAGCAAGTCAAGTTGCTGTCATAAAGCAGAACTCTCAGTTAAAGGGGTTTCTAGAGAAAGAATAGTGTACTGAATGCAGGACCACATTGAAAGACTAATAGAAAAAGACAAGCGTTTTCTGTCTTTTATGGCACACACAACACCTAAATGTTGTCACAAGGATGGGATCTGCCACCTGAGATTCCAGACTGGAAAGGAGAATTGCTCATAAATAGTCTAAGCACAAAAAGGAACAGTGCATCTGAAAAATTTTACCAGCAATTCCCAAGAAAGCAGGCCCTGTCAAGCTACACAAGCCCTCCCAGCCGCTAATAGCACTGTTCCCCAGCTCTCCCCATGGAGCTACTCTGCTTCTTCCAGATATTCATTGATTAGCCACTTCCTCCAAGAAAAAAAAACTAATTAAGATTTTATACACTAAATAAGAGTTTGAAATTCATTTTAGTTCAACCTATCTGATGAGTGAGGAGAGAGAGAGAGAGAGAAAGAGAGAGAGAGAGAATAATGTATGTAGAAATAAGATGCTTATAAATTATCCCCCAAAGAAAAGTGTACTACCATGGCTACTATACAAACTACAAATTATCGATCTAATTTTGAGTATCTAAAACCATCCATGTCCCAAGCTCTTTAATTTTATGGTCAGTAGACTTGGAATCTTACTGTCTTGTGCTGGAAAACAAATCAGTGCAAATCATCCTATTAAACAGTTTACAGTTTTCCCTGTGAATAGACTCTTGCAAAAAGTTAAATATGTCTGAAGCCTATTTTGTGTTAAAGTGCTAATAATGTAAATAGTGAGATGGAGTATTTTTAGTCATTAGTACTGAAAGCACATCACATTCCCGACTTCTCCACCAGGGTCTGAACCTTGTTGCTTTTAGTGAAAAGCTGTGGACCATGCTGGAGGAGCACTCATCTGTCAGAGTACTGAACACTCAGCAGACTGGGAAGACTGTTAACAGGGACAAGCTCATCTTGGTTTTGGTTTCTCAAGTTCCATACTGCCAAACTGAAGCAGACAAAAAAATGGACCTAGCACTCAAAGCATATGCCCATGCTGCTGGCTAGAGAAGAGCATGTGGCTGTAAACTCTCACTACTGTCGATTTCAAGAGCATTTCTTAAGCCCTGTGCTCTCTTGTGAGAACAAGTGCACACTAGTAATATTAGAAGACAAGAAATTTTGAGTGTGTAACTGTGCAAAAGCCTCATAAGTATTCCTTTATAAATTCCTTGCAACAATTAGGGAGGGAGGTAATATTACCATTGCCATTCTATAGACAAAGAAACAGGCTTCAAAAGGTAAGTACCTTGTCCAAAGTCAGTTTAGTAGCTACAGGTAGTAACAGAGACAAATTTTACAACTGGGATTACCTATTTCCAAATCCATGCTCTTAATCACTAAATTATACAGGGAAGTTAACAGTCTCTTCAACATAGCCACCTCCTACCCTGGCTCTTCATGCTGCTTCTGCTGCAGGGCTGATATCCTGAAGGAGAATACTGACTCAGGATAGACAGGAGTAAACTATATCTTGGACTATTTCAGTAATGTCAGTGCCTGTACAAAGGGTATCTCAAATGGACCCATGTTTATTGTCACAGAATCCTTTTGAGATTAGATAACATATCACATTTCTAAAAAGGTAGCATAGTAGTTTGGTATTCTATCAGTGGCTTCTCCATCTCTCATTTATCACAACAAGATGAATGATCTATTTGTCCTTTTATGTGAGGCCTTTGCAACCTGCTACAGGCCACAAAATGGCATCAATAGTTAAATCAAATTTAAGAATTAACAGCCTGTGGGTGGAGCTATGTACCCTTCAAAAGGGTAAAATTCCTATGCTGACAGGTGGCAAGGGTCACACCACTACCTCAAACCTCAGGATATTAAGAATAGCACTGTTCCTTGGACACATATTTTGAGAAAGGAGCCTTTTCACATCTGGCTCAGATCCTGAGTCAGCAACTGGATACATATACTCCAGGTATGCTAAGGAGAAACTATTAACCATGCAAACTAGCCCCAAATGGCTTTTCTGATTATTTGTTAGCATGCAGGTGGCTTGGAGAAGAGGACTGCAATTCTAGAATGTTAGTTTTTGTAGTATGAGAAAACCATGACTTTTTTTCCCCAGGAACTTATATTGCCATAGATTTAAGGCAGTAATTTGTTACAGGCAAGACATTTATAGGGGCTGTGTTATCGACACTAGAATCATCAAGAAATTCTATCAGAAGACACAATGTTTAAGTATAGGTCTAATTACTGCAATCATTTCTTTTTTGTTTCCTTTGCACAGATCCACTTAATCCCATCTCTTAGTGTGGGCACAAACTGACAGTTGCATGACAAGGAATGTTTCCCTTTGTAAAAACCCACTTCCTTTCTGTGTAGTTTTAGCCTAATTGAAATGTTTCCTATTAAGCTCAATCAAGGCAGCAATTATCTAATTACTCACTTATGCTTTTCCAGCCAAAATTTTGCCTACACTGGTATACTGGAATGAGAGTGAACATATTTATTATTGCTTTTACATTTTCCTGTTTGGCTTTAGACAATAATCATAAACATGTACTTCCAGTTCACCAGAATATATCTAATTAATACAGCTATTTTCTATAAAATTGTATTACTGCATGCTATAGCCCAGTGCCAAATGTGGCCCTGTCTATGAAATGTGCTTTAAGACTTGTGGTTATACTACATGAATGGTGTCATTGGAGAAGGATAATAAGGAAAGAGACGAGTGAAAACAAATCACAAACCTATATTCAATCATCTCAAAGCCACAAGTTTTATGGCTTTAAAAATAAAAAGTAAATCACTTAGACTTAATTGAGAAAATAATTTTTATAGCATCACTTTAAACAAACATGTATCCTGGATGTCTGGATTTTCTCTTGATACAAATCCCTTAGGTCTCAAGATGATCACAACCAGTCAACAACACAGGTGGTCCACACTTTTCAGGTATAAATTAGAGACATGTATCATTAAAACCAGAATTAATTTTAGAGTTAGTGACCCTATGAGGTCACCCCTGATTAACTTCATTTTGACTGAGGTTGCACCAAAGCACAACAGACAAATTGGGTATGAGGGATTTATATGTTCATTTCCAAACAATACATTTTATCATTTCTTTCATCATAAATGTTAACTAATATGGGATGAATACAGCCCTCTGTGTATGAAAAGATCCCCAGAAAAATGTACTTCAGGGCAAATTTATAAGGACTGGGAGAGGGACAGTTCATCAATCCCCTAAATATGTCCACTTGATATTCCTTCAACGATGTTTACAATAAACCCAGAAAATGACTCCACTCCATGAGAATTGCAACAACAAACTATGTCAACAAAGACAGAGCTCTGTTCACTTGAAGGAGAGGAAAGGGCATGCATTGTGCTGGTAAAGAGAAAGGCATATTTTTAAACTACATATACATCACAATGAATTAACTGTACACAATATTAGTAACTCTAGGGATAACGTATTATGTACCAAGAAGACACTTTACTCTCTAATAACTGATGACTCAATGATGACTGTGGGCTGGGATTTAGCTCAGTTGGTAGAGCGCTGCTCTGAAATCTCTGAGGTCCCGAGTTCGATTCCCAGCACTGCAAAATGGGAGAAGGACATGGCAACCCAGTCCCAAGGCAATCCCAAAACAGTTGCCATTGAAAACCCTATGAGGGTCGCTATGAGTCGGACTTGACGGCACCTAACAACAACAACAACAATGACTGATCAATAAATTGTTGTTGTTGTTGTTAAGTGCCATAGAGTCGTGTCCAACTCACAGCACCCTCATAGGGTTTTCAATTCCTGACTGTTTAGGGATTGCTTCAGGAGTGGATTGCCACATCCTTCTCCCATTTTTGCAGTGCTGGGGATTGGACTCAGGTCCTCAGAGAGTGAGGAGCAGCACTGTACCAACTGAGCTAAATCCCAGCTTGATCAATAAGTTAATAGTAAACATGGCTTGTCTGAGTGGCTTGCCATTGTGGTTGGGGAAGATGTCTTTCCCAAAGCCAATTGTTATGTTATCTGCTTCATAGTTTGGAAAGGAGTCTAGAAAAAAAATGCATTGTGTTTTGAAGGTGCTCCCAAAGATTAAGCATTCTGTTCTGTTTAGTACCTTCAGAAGAAGAGGGCAAGAGCAAAATTTAGGGGAAGAAGAGGAATTGATTTCTTTGTGAAAATGAAGAAAACAAGTACATCAGACTTTCCTTGTCTTGTGTTTACTTACAAGAATCAAAGAACAAGTATCAACATTGTGTCTACAGTTGGACTCCTCTTTGCTTTCTTTCTCTAGGCAGCTTTATACTCTAGTCCCTCTAATGAGGGACTAAATCCATTTTACAATAGGCAGAGTGGAAGCTTGGGTTCTTAGGTCAACTTATCATCGACTAAGAATTAACACAGAAACCAGCAATGTCGTCTATCTGTCTAGATCTGCCCTTAGCTGACCCTGAGCCCCTGCCCGGAATCTAGTGAAAGTCAGGCCCATTGAACCCAATGCCCCCTCAGGAACACAGGCCCATGAACCTCCTGCCCAGTGACCAGCAATAAACAAAAGCAAACAAGCCATTAAGCCAAAATGGTCCTTGTTTTCAACATTATTTAGCTCTTGAAATGTTCAAGGTGAGTTAGCACTGCCCATATTTTCCCTCTTACTTTTCACTAGTTCTCATATTTCTATCCTTCCTCTACCACAATAATTTAATAGAACTAATTATGTCTTTAAAAATAGTTAAATAAGCAAATGACTGAAGTTCTCTTTCCGTTTTCCCTGGTGCTGGGTCGAATGGCTCCTCAAGTTTGTCTGAAATGATACTCCTTCAGGTCTGGCTTGAGTCTTCTTTTTGATTATTTTTATGATGTCCCATTATATTCATCAAGGTTTGCTAAAGTGCTGCTGTTTTATCCAATTTAAAGTAATAACTGGCAAATCTTATGATCACAGAAACTTAGCACTAGAAAAAGAATCCCACAATTTCTTAATTATAACTGTGGTTTCAATATACATGTTTATCCTAAGTTTTCCATTTTTAAATTAATTTTCTGTTTTGTCCAATTTTAGTATCTACTTGGTTTGTCAGTTATTTGGCTTCTAATGCCTATTATGTTAGTGCTTTCTCAGGTTTTAATACTGGCATAGGCTTTGGCAGAGAAAATGACTAAAATGATAACATTTCTTTTATTCTAAAAATGCAAGTGAATTATTGAAGCCTTTAAGTTTTTGCCTGTAGGTCATGGTGTGTTGTCACTGATAAATGAAACTATCTGCTTTTCATCAGTCTATCAAGATTTTTAAAAATCAAAGCTAATTAACACAAAGAACATATACTATGGAAAACTCTAATGTTAAAAGCTTTTCACTTGTCATTGCCCAGTAAATCCCGTGTTTTAAGGCTTACAAAACATTATAACTCTATATACTAGAATTACCTGGAAGCCTTTTGAAAATGTTAGTGGGCTCAGCCCCAGAGATTCTGGTTTAATTGATATGTAGGGTGCTGCAGGATGAAGACAGACCCAGGTGATTCCAGTGTAAATCCAAGGTCCAAAGGTACTGCTTTAGAATGAAAATAGATAAACACACACATACACACAATTAATGGTTTTGTAATTATTCCTTTTTGAGTTCTACAATTAGTTTGAGGTGAAATAGAATGCTGTATTCATTTATTCATTCATTAACTCATTTGACACCAGTGGGCATACGAAATGTCACATCTTTCATAATCTAATTGGCCTCAAAACAAACATACAAAATACCCTCTTGCAGAAGCAATAACAACAAAAGATGAGAGAGAAACTTGGGAAAGAAAGCCAGTTTGGGAGAAAACCAGTGTGGTAGGAAGAAAGTTGTTGTTAGGTGCCATCGAGACGGTATCCAACTCATAGCAACCCTCATAGGGTTTACAATGCCTGACTGTTTCAGGATTGCCTTGGGAATGGATTGCCAGGTCCTTCTCCCCTTTTTGGGGTGCTGGGAATTGAACTTGGGACCTCAGAGACTGCAGCGCAGCACTCTACCAACTGAGATAAATTAGGAAGAATAATGGCTCCTAAAGACGTCCCATTCTAATCCTTATAGTTTGTGACTATGTTTCTTTACAGGACAAAACAACTCTGCAGATGTGATTAAATTTAGGATTTCAAAATGAGGAGATGAGCCTGGATTATCCAAGTGGGCCACATCTAATCACATGCCTCCTAAAAATCAAGAACATTTTCTAGCTGTCATCAAGAGAAGCACTGACTATAGAATAAAGGCACAAAAAGATGGAGGATTACAACACTGCCTTTGACTATGGGGAAAGGAAGCTAGGAGCTAGGGAATTCAAGAGGCTGCCAGAAGGCAGAAAAGATAATGCAACACATTCTTTCCTAAAGCTGCCAGGAAGAAAGTCCCTGCTGACACCTTGTATTGGTCCAGGGAGACTTATGATGGCCCCTGACTTGTACAACAATAGGATAAAAATTTGCGTTCTTTTAAAACATTATGTTTATGGGAATCTGTTGCAGTTTTGAATGTCCAAAGTCATCAGGCAGAGGCAGGAGAGTATGGAACACTTTGTGATGGGAACATTGTGAGATTACACCTCGAAGAATTGCGGTTCTAGAGAGCATAAGTGAGCTAGGGCTGTGGGGCTCCTCTGGGGCCCACCTTGAGGTTTTATCAGAGACAGTGCCTCTCATAGGCTGCTCCTAGCCAGGGCTAGGCCAGCAGTGATACCAAAATACACAGGGTCTTGAGAGAGCCTAAACTCTTCTTACTGCCACTTTTGGCTTGAGGGTTCTACAATGGTTCTGTGAACACAGATTGTGCTGTAGTTGAGGATGCTTCCACCCAAACTTCTTTCTCTTGCCTTCACTAGGACCAGCTACATAATTTGAGTACAAAATGAAAATTTGGGGCTTTTGTTTGAAAGTTCTTAAGAATTTCAAGACAGGAATAGCAAAGTGTCTCAGCTCAGGCTTCCATAAATACACTGGGTGGATTAAACAATTACTTCTCACAGGTCTAGAGGCTGGGAAGTCCAAGGTCAAGATGCTGGTAGGTCAGGTATCTGGTGATGGGTCCCATTTCCTGCTTTACAGACCACTGCTGTCTCATTATATCCTCATATGGTGAATAAGAGTAGGCTCTCCTCTCTCTCTCTCTCTCTCTCTCTCTCTCTCTCTCTCTTTTAGTACTGGGGGCACTAAACCCAGAAACTCCTATGTACTTTGCAAGTTCTCTACCTCTGAGCTGTACCCCCAGTCCCCTTTTAAATTTTTTATCTTGAGACAAGGTCTAATTAAGTTATGCAGGCTGCCTCTCATCTTCAACTTGTGATCCTCCTGCCTCAGCCCCCCAAGTAGCTGGGATTATAAGTGTGCACCACTGCAGCCAGCTCCTATCTCTTCTTATAAGGACATTCATTCCATTCATGGGGACTGTGTCCTCATGACTTAAAATCATCTCCCAAAGATCTCATTTCCTAATACCTAGTACATTGTAGAGTAGAATTCAACATAAATTTGAGTGATAGACAAAGAGTCCATAATACAGAGAATTAAACCAATAGCTCTTCTGAACCATAGGGCCCTGTGCATCTGTACAAGTAGTTTACCTATGAGGTTGATCTTGGTTTCTTCTTGTAAAAGCCTTGCAGTTCTGAAGCTGATTTGGTGTCTGTTTGGAGGACCATGAATAAGAGGATATTTTAGTGTTCTCCTAAATTTATCTCTTTTGGGCATCAAAATTGTGATTGTTGTTAGGTGCTGTCCAGTCCGTATCAACTCATAGCGACCCTCTGTACAACAGGGGAAACACTATTGTCAGTGCTTCTCTGCTGTTCATAGGGTTTTCAATGGCAGATTGATTTTTGGGAGGGGGTTGCCAGGTCCTTCTCCCAAGCCTATAGCTTCTGGTGTTCCCAGGCGGTCTCCCATCTAGGTACTAACTAGGCCCGACCCTGCTTAGCTTCCAAGATCTGACGGGATCGGATGCCACAGGGCTACAGCTGCA
>VMDO01009211.1:20178-78777 GCA_007922755.1 Pedetes capensis | reverse complement strand
GGATCATAATAAAAGGTGGGGAGGAGATAAGAATGATGTCAATATAAATGGACTAGAAATCGCATGTAATTGTTCTAACAAGATAAAAACAAAGACCACTACAGGAAAAGTTTCCATCTTAAACAGAACTGGAACCCAAGGACATATAGAAAAATACTACTAAGTAAAAGATAGAGAAGACTTGGATGGGAAACTTAGATGGGAAGGGGGGAGGGGGAGAAGCATAGGGGAGGGTAAGGGGTAACCTATATGAATAATGTTTATCAAAATGCATATATGAAAATTGTCACAATGAATAGCATGTCAAAATGAACCACATTATGATGTACATTAAAAATTTCTAATTAAAAAAAAAGAAAAGAAAAGAAAAGAAAACCCTATGAGGGTTGCTATGAGTCAGATACCAACTTGACGATACCTAACAACAACAACAACGTTATCCTACCATGCTATAGAGCATTAGAAATTATTCCATCTAACCATCTATCTCCATGCCCATACCCATTAACTACCTTGTCTCCGACTTCCCTTCCCAGCTTCTGGTAACCACTTGTCTCTATTAATATGATACCAAGTTTTTTAGCTTCATATAAGTGAGCACAGGGGCTAGGGTTTAGTTCAGTTGGTAGAGTGCTGCTCTACTCTCTCTACGGCCCTGGGCTCAATCCCTACCATTGCAAAAATGGGAGAAGGACATGGATATCCACTCTTGAAGCAATCCTGAAACAAACAGCCACTGGAAACCTTATGAATATCAGAGAAGCACTGACATAGTGCTGGGCATGGCACAGTGTCAGGGAGTGTTACCTTCTATTGTACATAGGGTCGCAATGAGTCACACCTGACTCAACAGCATCTAACAACAACAAAAGTGAGTACATGCAATATTTATCTTTCTGTGCTCAGTTTATCTTTCTGTGCCCATTTAACATAATGTCCTCTAGCTCCATCTATATTGTCACAAATGACAAGATTTCACCGTTTTTATGACTGAATAATATTCCTCTGTGTGTGTGTGTGTGTGTGTGTGTGTGTCACACATTTTCTTTCATCATTATATAGCAATAAGATGCTGGTACTGGTGTCCATGTCTGGCTGCTAGGGAAGAATCCATATTGGTCTTGAGCCCTTTATTTTTTTTCTTATCTTGCACTATGTCTCTTTGGCTAAATATTACTTTCTCAGTTTTTATCCAACACTGTTCAGCCTTTCCAGTGAAGCAGTGTTTGAGGTCGACTATATAACTGTACTTTCATCTCATTTCAAAGTTTTAGCCATAGGCATCTTTTCAAACCAAATTTCAATGATGCATGCCAGATTAAAGTTCTTAACTCTTCAGAGATCTGTAAGATGGCCAGAGCCCACAGTACTTTGTCTCACGTGTCCCGTGGTCCTCTGCCAAAGTGGCAGCAGCCCTCGGAGTCCACTGGGAATGTGTGGGCCATTATGGCAGTCACAGAGGTGGGAAGGAAACCAGGAAGCTAAACATTCTGCACAGAGGACACCCCCTCACCTCAGAGGACTGCCATGCCCCAAATGCCACTAGTGCTCCCGCCTGTTTCTTGCACGTCTGTGCGTGAGGCAGTGAGTCACTCTCGCAAATGCCTCCTACATCGCATCCCCTGTGCTTAGTGTGTGAAGTGTGCAGGTCACTGGTTTTAGCATGAAAGAAATGACCATCTTCTAGGTATCTTCTAGCAGTCTGAGCCTAGCAGAAGTTACTGTCTCTTTTCTAAGATCACACACTCAATGTGGGGGACCTGAATCTACTGGAGGCCTAAGCCCATTTTCTACAGGCCAACAAACAGCAAGTGCTATGAAGTTCCTTGTTATCAGCAGATGCTCTACTAAGCTCTGTGGAAAATCCAAAATAAGAAGAAGGCACAGTCTCTGCTCACAGGAAGCTCACAGTGTCTCCGGGCTTATGGAACACAAAAGTCAGAAGCACAAATTCCAGCAGAAACTTTGCTATGTGCCTTACTCACGCAGAGGTGGGAGGGGTCAGTGAGCAGGGAGCCCTCAGAGCACTCCAGGAAACGGGGAGCTTTTTCTACTACAGAGAAAAGGTGGTCAGCAAGCTTTTTCTGTAAAGGGCCAGATAGTAAATAGGTTAGGGTTTGAGGACCATCCTGTCTCAGTGATAACCACTCAGCTCTGCCATTAACAAGAGCTGTCGCATGAGAACAGACGCAGACAATACATAAACAAAAGGGCATGGCTACGTCCCAGGAAAACTTTATGTATAATAACAGATGGTGGCCTTGACTTGACCCGTGGGCTCTACTCTGCCAATTCCTGGACATGAATATAGATTAGTTACAAGCCTCTTCGTCTGGCCTTCAAGGCATTTCCAGTTAGACTGAGACCTACCTTTTCAATCTCTCCAGACTTCTCAGTCGGTAGAGGACCTCAAGCAGGGGGGTAAGAATGTCTGCACATGTCCTAGCTAGGGAACATGCAGTGTGGCTAGAACAGAGGGCTCTGCCTGGCAGGAAGGAGAGGCTGAGAACAGCCTTGAATCCAGAGGCAGAGTTTCTGTAAGGCTTGGTGGGGGGCTTGCATCTGAACCACTCGGCAATGGATATGCTATAGGCGTTGAGGCAGAGAGGAGAGACATTTTGATAAGATTAATATTTTTCAGATTAAGATTTCCCTTTACAGAGACTACTAATATTTACTGGGCTGGGGTTTAGCTCAGTTGGTAGACCACCGCTCTGCAGTCTCTGAGGTCCCGGGTTCGATTCTCAGCACCTCAAAAATGGGAGAAGGACACAGCAATCCACTCCTGAGGCAATCCCAAAACAATCAGCCATTGAAAACCTTATGAGGGTCGCTATGAGTCGGATACAACTCAATGGTATCTAACAACAGCAACAATGATGAATATTTACTATTATCTGTGGGAGGCCTGGAGATGTGCCACCCAGACCCCCCTTGGTGGAAGACCTCACTGTCCACATGAGCAGTTCAGTGTGAAGACAGCCTTCCCTTATCAGTCCTGCCAGGGTCTGCCTCTACTTCAGAGAGGTGTCTCATCCATGGTCAGTACTTCCCACACCTGGAGAGGAAGTGAGACAGGGGTGCAAGGGTGGGACATTCTGGTGGGCAGTATTTGTTCCAAAGCTCGCCACCAGATGGTCCGAGGCTCTGCAGGGCCTGCATCACAGCTTAATCTCTTCTCTACCCAGTGATACTCCTTTTACCTTTCTCTCATACACACACAAACACACACATACATATACACATACACACATATACTGTATATTCTCCAATCTAATCTGTACCCTTTCAGCAGGTTTAGAGAGCAACAAAATCAAATATGGATTAGATCATGTGTGGGTTGGATTTGTGGTAAAGAGAGTAAAGTGTGTGTGTGTGTGTGTGTGTGTGTGTGTGTATGTGTATCTTATACCCTTTATGAGTTGAAGTGCACCCCCTAAAAAGTTCATCCATTGAATTCCTAGCCCCCAGTACTGCAGAATGTGATCTAATTGGGAACCATCATCAGTGTAACCAGTTAAAATGTGGTCATTCTGGAAAAGGTAGGCTTTAATACAGCACAATGGACAGGTATCCTTATAGAAAGAGGACATTTGAACTTAAACACTCACACACAGGAGAACACTAGGTGAAAATGAAGGCAGAAATTGAGGTGATGCTACCACAAGCCAAGGAATGCCAAAAAGTGCCAGCAACTCAGCAGGAGCTGTGGAGAACATGGATTCGGTCTTTCTCTCATGGCCTTCAGAGGACACACCCTGCTCTACCCTGATTTCACACTTAGCCTACAAAACTGTGAGGCAATAAGTCTGTTTTTAAGCCATTAAAACTGTTAGAGAAGCCAACTTGTGACAAGATTGTTTTACTAGAAAATTAACTTGAACAATAATGTGTCATGCCCTGAAGTAAACATTGCTTAAAAAGGTTTTATATAAACTTTTATATTGATACATTAAGTATATAACCTTCAAATTATTTTCATTTACATAATGGGAAATATGTGTGCATGTGTTTTAAGAAAACAAGTAAAATTAAGACAGAGGCCAAAGCAAGAGTAGAGAAGCAGAGATAAGAATATGGGAGGATTATCAGACATATAGCAACGTTTTCTTGAAATAGCAAAAGTATGCATTAAAGTAAATAAAATTGCTGATTTGCAAAGTATTCAGAGTACAGGGAGAACATAAGCATTCCAGGTGATTAAGTTCTGCTTTGGTCTGTCTTTAGACAGAAACCACTGTGTTCCCAGTTGTTTAATAGATTTAAATTACGAACCTCTCACCACAATTAATCTGCTAGAGGCAGTAGTGAAAGATGCTTTCTTTGTTCTAAAATACATCTACATCAAACCTAATGCAAAAACATTTTTTCCTTCTAAAAGTAGTTTCTTCCATTTTTTAAATTCATGACACACACACACACACACACACACACACACACACACACACACACACACTTCTATTACATGGCAGAAACAAAGTTCAGGATTCCCCTGGCTCCAAAAGAGTGGATGTTCCCTAATCCCACCCGAATAGACCAAGGGTTAAAGTGGAAGAGAGAAAGGGCATACAGAACACAGCAAATCAACATTGACCCTCTGGATTCCATGCTCAAGTCAACCTGAGATGAGTGTCCGACCTTGAGTCTATCGCTCATCTCCAGCGTCTGTTTTCTCATCTCTGAGACGGAGCATTGAGCCAGATGGCCTTTCGGTTTGGGAGGTAGCAAGATTTTGAAACCAAAGACAGATAATGAGCCAAAAAGGGGGAAAGTGCCATGCATAGAGGATTCAGGAGCAATGCTTGCAAGAGTGCTGGTTTACAGGTGGCAGCTGGCGCACCTGACAGCCCATCCCAAACACAGGTTGTGCCACATGGGACGTGCCACGTGCGGATACACTTGGAGTGAGCCACGTACCTAATCTCACAAGTCACCCCTTCTGGTCTGTGAGCTGGCTCTGCCCTCAGAGGGAGCACTGTGGAAAACACACAGTCCTTCTAGGAAGATGGCCCTGGGTTCGCCTCCTAATTTAGCACGAACAGTTAAGTTCCTTTGAACACGTAGTGTACGCTGGGTGAGGTTCTTTGCTTTGCTGATAAAAGAAAGATGACGGTGTGAGTTACACATCCATAAAAGTAATTCCAAAGACGCGTCAACGCCTGACTTACAGGGTCGCTGGGATGGGTGGTCTTAGATGTGAAGAACTTGAGTTCAGGAAGTGCTCATCCGCAGGCAGCAACTCAGACACTCCTGCAAAATAACACCTCAACACAGGCGTTTTTAGCATTTTCAATTCTCTTTCGGTGGCATTTGCTTCTTTAATCTTCTCAGCAGAATTAATGAATCTATAAAGTAAATAACAAAGCAAGGGAGATTTCTAAGAATGTACCCCCAGAGCACGCAAAACCCTGAAAGTCTCTTTTCTTTCTCCCTCGTGGCTTAGCGGAGTGAGGAACTAAACGAATCTTCAGTAAACAGCCATGACATCAGAGGATATTCCCAAGCCTTGTATTATGCCTCCAAGTGCCTGTGTGAGTTAATTCTCTTCACGAGCGCTGAGAGTTTTTCGGAAATTGCGCTCCTGGATCTACTCGCTGCATCACTGTGGATTCAAGCGGGGAGCAGCAGTTAATCCGCTCTCAGTTGGGATCTGAAATACGTTACCTGCCCTGTGAGTACTAGAATCTTTTCACATGGGAAAGGGGTACTTGGGGGTGGAGTGAGGGTGCAGATTTTCTTAGTAAAAGTGTTTGAGAGTCTTTAAGAACCAGACTATTAGACCTGCAAGAAGATTTTGTTGTTGTTGTCGTTGTTGTTAGGTGCTGTTGAGTCCGTGTTCGACTCATAGCAACCCTACATACTACAGGTCAAACAGTATTGTTAGTGCTTCTCTGCTATTCATAGGGTTTTCAATGGCTGATTGGTTTTTGGGAGTGGGTTGCCGGGTCCTTCTCTGCTGCAGGTGGAGGAAGATTTAGAGAATCAACAATTTAAACAACTGCTTATTTTCATTTGAAGTGCCTGGGGCCCAGAGGAGTTTAAATGACTCACACACGATGTACATAAGACCACTGCTCTGTGGTGGGACAACACAAATTGAAATCTGCCTGGTGTAAATTCCAAAGTAATGTTTTCTGCATACACTGCCTTGCTTGGCCATGACAAAATAAGCAGGGAATACTGGCACATACCTCATGTCACTGGGCCACGTGGAAATGTGTACATGTAATGTCACTGCATAACTACACATATTTCCCTTCGCCCTCACCCGGATGCCACAGGAATGAGACCTGGGCAGAAGACACAGACATGCCTCAAAGAACCCTGTGGTGTCACAGGAGATGTGGGCTTTGGCTCCAAAAAGACAGGCATTTAAGTGGCAGCTCAGTTTAATCTGGGGCTTATTTTGCAGCTACTGTGAGCTTCTGTTCTCTGTGGTTGCAATGAAATGGAGCTGATGCCTGTCTCAAGGGCCAAACAAGGGAGTAGACTTTAGTCCATGCACGATCCTCGCACATAGTTAAGGGGTTCAAGAAATGGACTTTATTACCCCTGAGGCTCACTCATGGCTCAGACATTTGGGTCACAGGGCCTCCACAAGGCCACTTGGGAGTATCACACTGAGAAAAGGCTTAGACACAGGTCTGACTGCTATCAGCTACCCTAGACACAAGCCCTTGACCTTGTTTCTCCCTTGCTTGAGCCTCAGCACCTTTCTGTCAATGGGAGCTAGGTTCTACTATCTCTGCAGACCGTGAGCTACTCTGAGGATATTTCTGTTTCCCTGGTGCTTTACCCAAGGGGTTATAAGAGTCTCAGATCAGTACACGAGTGAGGAAACGAGATGACCCATGCAAGGCGTCCAGCAAGGGGAAGACCTAGCAGTCCTGTCTCTACTGCCAAGGTCTCCGGAAGGGTTCTCAGATGGGCACTCTCTTTGCCACTGTGAGGACCCCGGCTCCAACCTGTCAAGAGATTTTATTGTGTTCATGTTTCTGTATGACCAACAAGTGCACCCACGCAGAATTCCACAGCCCTCCCATATCCAATTTCATCTGAAGAAGGCATATTTTCTCAGGAAAGCAAAGTTCATGCTCTTAAGCAATAAAAATACTTCACTTGCTTACTCATTTCCTCCTCCATTCCCAAACTCAATATTGCGAGCTTTAGTGTGATTTGAAAAACCTGTTCTCAACAGCTCCTCCCTGCCTGCCCCCAATATCGCTTCATTCAAAATATAGCATGACATTACTAACCAAAAAGACATCTGCCATCTGACAAAGTCCTATTTTTACTGCCAAGGAAGTCAAAATATGAATTACCTTAAAATAGAAGCAACTTTTTTTCTATTGATATTCTTCTATAAAGTTTTCCAAAATGTGTGTCAGAAACTCTTTTCAGGGTATTGTAGATAAAAAGAATATCATCAACTACAAATGGCAATGGGTCCTCCTACAGCCTACCCATCACCCAAGTGTTTAAAGAAAACAAAGGTCTAAGACATGTATTTGGAGATTTGGAGAATGAATAACAGCTGCAACTTCTAGATTTACGTTGATTGAGCTTTCTGTCTTCAGTGCTGTTTGCAGAACGTGTGAACCTTGAAGTTTTCAGGTGTTTCATACTTTCCAAGTAATGTAAAGATTAATACATTGAATCTTCAGAACTTTCTCATCCAAAAAGTGGAATTTGTTTTTATGAATAAGGATTGTTGTCGTTGTTGTTAGGTGCCATCGAGTCAGTGTCCACCTCATAGGGACTCTGTGTACAACAGGCGGAACACTATTGTTGGTGCTTCTCTGCTATTCATAGGGTTTTGAATGGCTGATTGATTTTTGGGAGTGAGTTGCCAGGTCCTTGTCCCAAGCTTACAGCACCTGGTCTCCCCAGGCAGTCTCTCATCCCAGTACTAACCAGGCCCCACCTTCTTTAGCTTCCGAGATCTGATGGGACCAGATGCCACAGTGGTACAGCTGCAGGCACAAATAAGGATTAGAGTCTCCATAAAGAGTTACGGAATGTGCGACGAATGAGTTCTGTCATCTGAAAAAATTACATCTTCAATACCTTCACATCACATCATTATCACCACTTATCTAGAATTTACTAAAATAGTACTATGAGAGTTATATGTAATAACTCATTTAATTTTGACACTAACTCTGCAAGGATGATAATGACAACTTCATTTCATAAATGGAAAAACTGAGGCACAGAGAGACTTATTCCCCAGTCATATAGTGAGGACAGAGCAGAAATATAATTCAGATTCAGATGAGCCCAGTTCCTATACGCACGTTCTCACCACTACCAACCAGATTCCTCATTGAGGTCTTGATGTCTGTGACTGTTTATGAATTATATCTCCTAGACTTTTAAGGAATCAGTGACAAATTAAAATATCCATATCTCATTTGTTAAAAAAAGGAACTAAGACAATCATGAGATACTGCAAAAATCATGGCTTTTTAAACAGATAATTAAATCATGACATTAATAAATTTGTTGAGAGTTCTAAGATTTAAAAAAAATTAACTCATGCCTTTTTAAAGACACTCATGGAAAGCAGTCTTCTCTATCAGGGGTGGCGATTCCCTGCTGCTGGTGTTTGCTGACACCCCCACTCAGCCTGCTTGGGAACACTCTGACAACATTACAGAGAGCCTGAATCAACTCGGGGAAAGACAAATACTAAAAATGAGCTGGAGGGAAGGGGAGAGGGTTTTTGTTTGGTTTGGTTTGGTTTGGTTTTTTAGAGCATGTGCCACTAAGCAAACAAACAGTTTTCTGTGGTTCTGTTTGTTTCTGAAACAAAAATGCTATTGGGCGAAGGGAATCACATCTCAGGGAAAGGCAACTTCAAAGTCAGAATCATATCATTAAAATCCTCAACAGGCATCAAATGCTTCACTCAAAGGACAGAGAAAGAACATTCGGTGAGAATGCTATGGGAAAGATTTTCTTCCCTTACATCAGTCTTAGCAGAATCAAAAACAGACATATTGATACATTGCCACCTTGAAAAATACAAATGCTGGCTTCACATTCTTCTTCACTATTACATGGATATGTGACAATATGAAATTTTCATACTTGTCAAATTTAACAGAGGAGCTCATCCCTTGGAGGTGAAAAGAGGAAAGATTATGCCTACTTGCTATTGGTCAGGAAGACTACTTCCTTTTCTTCTCCTCCTACTCTTCCTCTTCCTTCTTCATTTTTTTGTTTGTTTATTTTTTGTTTTATGTTTTTATTTGACACAGGGTCTTACTATGTAGCCCAGGCTGCCCTCATGTTCCTGCCTCAGCCTCCCGGGTGCCAGGATTACAAGCATGTACCATTGTTGGGATTCCCAGTGGGATAGAGAGTACCCCAAACATGGCCAGTCCCAGCAGCTCCTCTAGTGCACTTGGAATCCTATGGGGCAAGATAGCAATGGGTCACCTTTGCCATACATCCAGGTAGCTCACTCTTCCTTCCTCCCATCAAGTGGGTCAAGATGGCACCCAAGGTATGGTAGCCATCTAAAGCTTCCCTGGTCATTTCTGATCCAACCCTGTTCCCCTGATTGGCTGGCTATCAGGCCATATAAACTCCGGAGCTCAGAGTTCAGCAGCCATTCTGAACACCATCCAAGAGAAGCTCATCAGGTCCTTGTGGTTCCTTAAGGGCCCAAGGCCCATTTATTCCTCTGCCTAGCCTAGCCTTCACCCTTCCTTTGACCTGCCTTCATCATATTTCAACCTGCCTGCCACCTCTACCCGACCCCAACCTCTACAACACCAGATATTCTACCTAGACCTACAGCTTCATGACACAAGACTCTGGGAGTCAAGCTCAGGGCCCCGGAAGTGGCGAAAGCTGCGAGCTGGAAGAGCAATGACACCCAGGAGGATCTGCCCCAGCGACAGACAGCAGCTAAGCACTTCCCTTCTCCAACTCACCTTTCTCCTCTCCCTAATCTTCCATTCCTTTCCCCTCCTTTGTGAATAAACCCATCCTTCTCTCCTGTGCATGATGCTCTGTTCTCTAGCCACAGCCTTGCCACTGGGTGCAGCATCAGGGCACCCACCTCTTGCTTCCACCCACAACATAGAGAGAGAACCTCCAGGAAGAACCCGACATACCACCATGCTCAACTCTGTAGGGATGAGGCATAGAGAGGAAGGGAAGAGACATGGCTCTGAGACTGCTTGCGGTGAGGCTTATGTAGCCCACCATGAGTCCTGAGGCATGCCTGGGACTCCTTTTTGACTCGCTGGGGCACACCCAGCTTGAGTCCATGAATGACTTGCTGTTGGCAAACCCGGGTCGAGCCCATGAGGTTGAGGCAAGATGGCCCCTGCCCAATGCAGCTAGGGTGTGTCCTTCCTTGAATTTCTTGCCACATCACTGTCACCCGATGTCATCTGATTGGTTGGTCCAATCACCTGATGTCACCTAATTGGCTAATCCAAAACGTCATCAAAATATCACAGAGTCTGATTGGTTAACCCAAAAGCCTTATAAGCAGGGTGCACAGGAATAAAGTTGAGTTCTTAAGTGCCAGCCAAGAAGGACTCCCGGAGTGGTGTGTCTCCATTGACTCAAGACTAGCGGGTTTTTTGTGTGGGGGGTTGAATTCTGGCTGAGTGGAGCCCCACACAACTTGATAACATCTCCTTTTGATTTTTAACACATCATTGGGAACTCTTAAAATTCTGCTTAAAATATAATTTTCCATCTGTATGGTACACTATGGAATTCAAGGGGCTACATTTTCTGGTTAAATACCAGATTTTTAAAAAAATTATTCATACATATATGTATATATTTACCTTCATTCATTCCTTCATTTAAACATCCAATAAATATTTATAGAGTAACACACCACATGCCAGGGACCCTTTCCACATAATGAAAATACAAAGATGAATAAGATTTGATCTGTGCCTTCAAGAAGCTCACCTTCTAATTCTATCTCGTGTGATTAATGAGGCTTTAACAGAGCAATGTACAAGATGCAGCAGAGGCGAGCTCAAAGAGTGTAACTCTCCCCAGGAAGGTCGAGAAGGGCTTCACACAGGAATGATGCTTCAGCTGAGACTAGGAAAGGGAGAAGGCCTGCCTAGGAAGGGAGTGAATTTAGTCACGATATTTGGTGCAATGGTCTGTGTGCACACTACCCTTTAGGATAGGAAATAATGCAATTTCTTAATCAAGAGATGGAATGTTATGCAAATTAGAATGGCTTTAAAGTATTTCAAAGCTTTCTAAACAACTGACAAATGCTAGTTTAGTCAGGGATAAGGACCTGGCAACCCACTCCCAAGGCAATCCCGAAACAATCTGCCATTGAAGACCCTATGAGGATCGCTATGAGTCGGATACCGACTCGACGGCACCTAACAACAACAACAACAGTTTAATAAAGGCTAGGATGGTGAGGGATACAGCATCCACTTTTCAGATAACTATTATTATTAGGTGCCATGGAGTCAGGTCCATGCCATAGCCACCCTGTATACAACAGAAGGAAACACCCTGTATGATGTCAGGGTTTCTCTGCTATTCATAGGGCTTTCAATGGCTGATTTGGGAGTGGGCTGTCAGGTCCTTCTCCCATTTTTTCAGTGGTGGGTATGGAACCCAGGGCCTCAGAGTGAGCACAGAGCAGCACTCTACCAATTAAGCTAAACCCCAGCCCCTCAGATAACTCTATTCGGCTTTAATCCATCCCCTATGGCTCCCACCAGAAAAAGCTGAGCTATCTTCCTCCTCTGAAAAGATAATCAGAGTAGGTGGTTGGCACAAACATATACAGTGTTTCACCAGAGACAAAATCCTCAGCGGAGAAGACTGCAGGGCTCTCCCAGCTGGTCACCACGAATGTCCTGTCCTGCCTCCCTCTAAGCAGGTGCCCCTCCACCCTTTTCTCCTTGCCACCTTCCTGCCATGCCCTGCAGCGCTCAGCTGGCTCCTCCAACTGCAGTGCTGCATTGCTGACTCACCGGCAATCGGATCACCACCCAGACTCTCTCCTTCTCTTCCTGTCTCCTCACACAGAGCAAGATGTCCCTTCTACTGTAAATGCGGGCTCATTTGAATCTTCTCACCACTTGTGTCTACTTTTGCTCCTCGTAAGACACATTTTTATTATGTCTATTTCTAATCTCTTCTCTAAATTACCAATGCCGCTTTGAATTCTGAATCTATCTTGCATCAAAGTAGTAGAATCCATTTTATACAACTGTGTCATGATATATTAAATTACTTAATTGTCACTGGATTCATGCATCCAAAGGAGACTTACCCTGGTCCCAAGAGTTTTTCCTATTGAATATCACATGTTTATGTCCCTAGCCTGCTATTTAATTTTTAGGATTCTTCACAGATTGCATTTCTAACCTGATATTAGAAACATACTTGAAATTGTATGTGTTCTTAGCAATATTTCCATAAGGATTAATATTGTGTTACAAAGATTGATTTAGAAACATCACCAAGGTCAAGAAAATAACATCTACAGGAGCCCAAATTGTCCTCCTGAGCTAAATGATATCAAGTTTTTCTGATAGGGCTTGATCTTGACAAGCAATAACCATAACCCTAGCAGGCATGTGAAGTCTTCCAAGTGTTCAAACGAATTTCACATAACTGAAACTAATGACAAGTTTGTGAGGTGGGGATTACAACATATGAGAAAATGGAAGCACAGAGAAGGGGCTTGTTGGATTCACACACAAGCAAAATGGTAAAACCCAGATCCAAAGGCAGATATTCTAAGGTCAAATCCTGTATCGGCTCTAGCTGTCTGGGAAAAATAAAATTTATAATAGTTACTGCTGTTAAAATGTTACAGTTACAGTGCTTCAAATTCCCATTTAACCTTTAGGCATGTTCCCAAGTTTCTATTAATTCTCATTAATTGAGCTACTGTTCCATCAACAACAGCAGTCTACGAGTTTAGTGTCATGGGATGGAAGTCAGGAAAGCTTTTCAGACAAGAAATATAACCAGAGAATGTGGCTTGAAAAAATATGCTAGCCAAGAGGCACAACAAGTGATGTTCAGTGGGTGGAAATCATGGGATCAGCTAACACATGAATCAAAGCGTTCAGGAAAGAGGTCGGCAACATTTTCACAGAGCTTTTCCTGGTCCCTCTCTACTCCCACATTTGCTCTGTCCTTTAGTCTTCTCGCTGTCCTTTTCAAAAGAACTAGTCAGTATTTCTTATCATACTCCATGTTTAGAACGCTCTAAACACTCTAAATATCCGCTCTAAACCCCTAAGTAACTCTAACTGAAAAAAGGCAATAAGAGGATGAAATTAAATTGTAGATTTTTTAAAAGCATAATAGACCGCATCTTTTTAAAAATGAAAGCAACATATTCACCCACCAATACTTTGATAAGGGCAGCTAACTGGAATAAATGTAAGCCCATCTTACGTGGTAAAGAAAGCAGCTTACGAAACTGCAGAAGGGCCTATGTACCAGACTTTCCAAAATACAGGTGGATAATTCCAACTTTAAACTGTTTGTTTTGTGGTGGTTATTTTTGTGGTATTTAGAGATGGAACCCAGGGCTTTGTGCATACCTTGCAAGTGTTCTACCCCTGGGCTGCACCCCCAGCATCACACCTTTTTAAAATTATTTTTGTTAACACAGCATCTTGCTAAATTATGCAGGCTGCCTTTCACCTCAAGCTTGCAATTCTCCTGCCTCTGCTTCTCAAACCACTGGGATTACAGGCATGCAACCCTGAACCCAATTCAGGCCCTAAACTCTTTTTGATTACCCCCAAAGAAGGAAGTGTGGTAATAACTATTGAAAGGTTTGAAGAAATTAGCAAAACTGAGAGGGTAGTAACTGTGGGACTCCCAATTGAAAGTCAACTGTGAGGGTTTCTAAGTCATTGCTCTGTGAGAGAAAGACCATTTGGTCATTAATCCACCACTCAAACAAAACACCAGAAAGCATCCATTGAATCTCGGCAGAATATGTAAAGGGAAGGGAAACTGAAGCAATTTCCTAGCACCCCCTGAGTCTGTGTGAGGCCAAGTTAATTCTGTGACCTCCTATCAATGAAGACAAAACTGTGAAATGTCTTTGGAATGACTTAAGGAAGCTCTTAGAGAGATAGCCTGATTTGGTCAGATGTCACCTGCATATCTGAAGACAAAGAATCTCACATAGTTTTGGAAAGAAACTTGTCAATGCTATTTAAGTGTATTAAATTAGATATATCATATGACTTATGCGTGTACATTGAATACATCAAAATAAGCAAAAGCAACTTCAGCAGCTTCTTTCTTATATTGTATTTCATGTCATCAAATGCCCTCTTACAGGGTTCTCCCAACACTCCTAGGAGTTGGCCATGACATATTAGTGTCCCCATGTCACAGATGGGAAGGTTGAATGCACTTTTCCAAGGTGACATTCAAAATTGCTGCATACCAAGTTCAAAAATGATACTGAAATCCCCACGTTCCAATTCTTGCCTCTAAACTAGACTTCTCCAACAGCATTGCTGGGAGTTGTTTATTAGGATGGTTCCTGGCACTGCTGTCTTGCTCTCCTTCAGAACTCTCCAGCATGGACATAAGGAGTTCAAGGACAGTAGCTGGTCAGTCAGGCTATACCTTTTTACTAGGAAGCCATTAGTTCTAAGGGCTTGCTAATTTTACTAATACATAAGGTTATGGCCGTAAAAAGACATATCCAATCCAATTCCACCCCTCAATAAAAAAGACATAAGCAATAGCACTGAAATGTAGTATGTGATAAAATGCTCTCAGGAGTACAGGAAGGAAATTCTAACTTTTTCTGGGTAAGATTGAATAAGATTCCTGAGAACATGGTACTTAAAATGAGATTTAAATGTGGAGGAGTATGACATTGATTTCCATATGTATATTTTACATATCCAGATAAACTGGGTAATTGAGTATATATTATCTATTATTAAAATTTTGCAAGTTGACCAGAATTAGGAGAAGGCAATGAAATGTACGTCAGTGATTGCAGCCATATTAGCCATTCCTTGCTCTCCCTGGAGAAGCAGCATCTTGACCATATGTGTTGAGAGATGGTCAGTCAGACCAGCATCTGTTTGATGAATAATGACGAGGCAAATGGAGGGGATGACAGAGTCACGGTTATAGAAGAACGAGAAAATCCTGCCTGCCTGGCCTACACAGTGATAGCAGATGGCAGAAGGTAGAGTGGAAAACAAACAAACAAAAAGCACCCACAAGTAGCGGCGAACCCTAGCAGCTGTGGAACCCGGCATCAAGCTCACCTACTGAACGACTTTTCTGAATTAATTCAGGAGAAAGCTCCCCCTCAGCAGTCTCAAGAACTGTAGTTCAACTTTAATAGTTCTGGAAATAAATATAATTATACCAATAATACCAAAGAATGGTAATAACATAGATGGGCTAGGAAATTCAGGTAATAGTACTGACAATGTAAAAAGATAGTTCACTACAGAAAAAGTTTCGATTTTAAACTTTCGATTTTAAACAAGAATATATAGAAAAATATTACCACAAAAAGACATGCAAATGGAAGAGAGGTCATTGGTGGGGGGGTTGGGATGAGGGGAGGAAGTGCACAAGAGGGTAAGGGGGAACTTATCTGTGCAATGTACAACAAAATGCATTTATGGAAATGTCACAATGAAACACATGTCAGAATGAAACACATTAAGTTATACACTAAAAATTTCCAATTAAAAAAGAAAAGAACTGTAGTTCAAGGAACAAAAGTGCTTTCTCTACAAGCAACGCTTGTTAAAAGTGTCCCAAGAGTTTTCAGCCAGGGAAAACAACCCAGCAAGACACTAGATAATCTGTATGGAACCCCATGCACAAGGTAAAGAGATCTTTGGGTCACTTAACAGAGCTTTGGAAACACCTCTTCTGTCCACAACCTTGTCCCATGCTGTCAGGACACCATGGCGAGAACTGAACAATGAGGAAATAGTCCAGCAGATACAGACATGAAGCGCAGCTCATGAAGAAGAACGCAAGTAAAATCCCTTCCCAGAACCATCTGCCATGTGTGCACTGGGTCAGAAAACAAGAGAATTCATGCCTGCACAGAGGCAGGTTTTCCCATCATCTTGAGTGGGTCTCTCTGCAGGAAGTCCCCACCGCCGCTGCTCCTCAAGAGAGTGACAGAGGCTGCAGCACCCATGGATTCATTCTTCTCTGCATGCATAAGCGTACGTGTGCTGCACGTGTTCAATGTGCCAAGCATGGTTCTGGATACTGGGTGTACAAACGAAAACAGGACCCCATTTCTGTGCTCAAGCAACATGTCTTAGGAGCAATGTTAGAGAAATGCATGAGTATTTCTGGGAAGGTAAGCCAAGCTTTGAAAATGAGACAGGACAGTCTTCAGATGAAAAAAAGAGAAAAGGCATGGGTGGACATGAAAGGCAAAGAGAACAGCAGGAGCAAAGGCAAAGAGGTATGAAGCGGTATCAAGTTTGAGGTGGGGGAGAGATCTGCTCTGCCATGTTCACTGCGGTGTGATGCACAATAGCCAAGAGATAGAAACAACCTAAGTTCCTATTAGCTGATGAATGGATAAAGAAAAGGTAGCTTGTACAGTCAGTGGAGTACTCTTCATGCATAAAAATGAGATCCTGTCATTTACAGCAACATAGATGGAACTGGAGATTGTTACAGTAAGTGAAATAAGGCAGGCATAGAAAGGCAGTACCACATGATCTCACTCATTGGCAGACTATAAAAAAGTTGATCTCATAAAAGTTGAGAGGAGAATGGTGATTACCAGAAGATGGAGAGTATAGGGTACAGGGAGGGATAGGGAGGATGATCAGGGTGTACTAAGTTACAGGTAGACAGGAACAAGAAGTTTTGGTGAGCTACTGCACAGTAGGCCGAATATGTTGTTGTCAGTTGCTGTTGAGTCAGGTCCAACTCATAGCGACCCTGTGTACAACAGAATGAAACACTCCCTGGCACTGTGTCATGCCTGGCACTGTGTCATGCCTGGCACTGTGTCAGTGCTTCTCTGCTATTCATAGGGTTTCGATGGCTAATTGTTTAGGGAGTGGGCTACCAAGTCCTTCTCCCATTTTTGCAGTGCTGGGGTAGAACCCAGGGCTTTAGGATGGGTAACAATAATGTACTAAGTCTTTGAAAAAGCTAGAGGAAAAGATTTTTAATGTTTTCACCATAAAGAAATAATAAAGAGATTTTAAAAAGAAGTGTGGCTGGTGGTAAGTACCAGAAACAGATCTGGATGAAGGATGGATCCTGCTCTAGATGTTACTCAGTGAAGAAAATAAAATGTGGCAGGGGCCACAAAAGAACAGCTTCATTTGTAAAGAAATTTGAATATTTTGAATAGAGCAATAGGGAACTAATAAAGAGGTATAAGTGGAGGATCCCTAACTGGCAATTTCTTATTTTAATTGAAATCAGTTTAGAATTTCACACTTGGGATATCAAGTGCCCTTTAACATCATTCAGTGAGGTCATATGGCTCTTCCCCTTGAACCTATTGAAAGCTATGGTGACAGGTTCATAGATGTTATATTTCTTGAATAAACCTCACTTTGTCACAATATATAATTACTTTGATGCATGGCTATGTTTTGTCTCCTAGTATTTTATTTACAATGTTGGGGAATCTATATTCACCAATGAGCCTGCTGTGTAGTTTTCTTTACTTCCCTCCTTGCAGTATTTGGTTGCTTTTTTTGCTCTTAATAGTAACTTTATCCTACATTGGTTCTAAAGTTATTGTGACTTCATAAAAATTGAATTGAATGAGTTGCTCCATTGTTTTATAATCTGAGTTGGAAACAGCTTTAGATTAATCTGTTCTGTAAGGTTGAGGTCACATTTCAGCTGGGCACACATGTGGTCCTAGGCTTTGTGCATGTTTTTTGATGTTATTGAGTGCCATGGAGTAGGGTCTGACTCATAGCAACCCTGTGTACAACAGAACAAAACACTCCCCAATACTGTGCCATGCACATGATCTTTTTTATGTTTAAGTGTGGGGCATCGCCCTGGTGCTGGACTCGCTCCAGCCATGAGCAGGAACCAGCCCCCGAAGACCCGCTGTCTGGTGAGGGGGAGCTGAGCACCCGAGAACCGCGCTGCCCAGAAAGGAGGCTTATGCCCACAGCTGCTCTGAGAAGCCTTGAGAAAGGCAGGCTAAGAGGCTTATGCCCATGGCAGCTCCTTCCTTCTTTCTTCCCAGTAAAGATGCCAACTCCAAGTGCTCTGCTCCAACAGCTCTTTATTGTTTCGCCTGTCCCGATCGATGGAATGGACCCAGAGTGCTCTGTGTACCACCCTTATATACTCTCCATGGGCTAGCCAGGGACCAATCAGAGGCAGTCACCCCATACGGGTCTCAGCCAATCAGGGGGATATGCAAATTTGGTTTTATAAAAGTAGCCAATCAGGGATGGTTTCTGAATGGTCCAATCAGGAGCCGTTCTGTGGTTTGGAAACAGCCAATCAGTGTCAATGGGTCTGAGGAGAGGGATTGGATGCCAGCGCCATCTTTGGGAGCTTGATGACCTGGAGTTCCTGGATGTAGGGGAAAGGTGATTGCCTGGGGAACAAGCCTCAGACCTCCAAGGGGCCTAGGTAGGCCCTGGGGCGAATTGCCTCTCTAGGCATTTAAGTGCATTGTTGCAGACACTATGTTTCTTCTCATTTTGAGTTGTGCCACATCAGCAAATAGAGGTCTCAGGGGCTTTACTCCATTCCCGTCATTAAGGTTGACTCTACTTTGAGGAGGCAGCTCTTACCCAGTCATCTTTTGAATGCCTTCGAGCCTGGGGTAGATTTTTTTGGCACTATATTTGACGGTGCTTCTCTGCTATTGATAGGATTTTCAATGGATAATTGTTTCTGGAGTGGGTTGCCAGGTCCTTCTCCCTAGTCTGTCTTGGTCTTTAAGCTCTGCTGAACCCTGTCCACCATGGGCGGCCTTGCTGGTATCTGAAATTCTCATGGCATAGCTTTCTGCATCACAATGCACAGCCCCCACAGCACAACATGCTATCAGACATGTGAACGTAAGTGGCATATTCATGGTGATGAATAGTCCTGGAAATAAATATAATTATACCAATAATATAATTATACCAATTATACCAATAATACCATGGGTCATGGGTCAAACTGGCTTCAGACTATACTCACCATCTTCTAAAAGAAAAACTTTGTTTGACTGCAAATAATAAACTAACCAGTGTGTTTAATTTTATTTTTTTTATTTTAAAATAAAAATACTCAATATTCTCAAATCAAATCTGCACAGGCTCAACAGTTTTAGGTTCAGGAATATGATACTTTTACTTCCTACTTTATTTCACATATTTATTTTACATTATTGCTTTTGCTTTTTCCAATTTTCCCTGGTTTGATTATGCTGGTCTCCCTTGTGATGTTCTCACTCTCTCATTAGTTTGGGATGTTACTCTCTTGTTCCATTCCATCTATGATTAGTTTCCTTTTCTCCAAGCTTGCTATTTTTGAACACTAAATCTTAAACATTTTCCCACCAGAACACCCTGTCTGCTTAACAAAGATGTACCATTTCTCTCCTCAACACGCCCCTTCCCTTATCCTTTGTAGTATGAGATGTAAGTCCTTGGTCCTCCCTTCTTTCCCCCAAGTAGCAGTCTTTTGCTTTTCCAAATGCCTTTCCTTAGCCTGACTCCTAGTTTTTGCTGAGTCCTCCTAGAACCGTCTGCTCCAGGCTTTTTCTGAATTCCTTTTCCAGTAAGATCATCCTAATTCAAGAAGTCTTACTGAGTGATTGGGCCACATGTTGCCAGCCACACCTTCCCTACCCAATGTTTGTGTGAGTGTGAATGTGTGTAGCAAGGGTCGTGGCGCAGCCTGTCCTTTATTCATCCGCCTGCATTGGTTGTTTGGGTCTTTCAGCAAATACTCATTTAGTAAACAAAGATCTGCTGGTGTGCTGCTACTTTAAGACTATGATGAGAAAATACTATGAATCCTGCTTATAACAGGTTTCAAAATTTTCTTCTGCTCAAGGATAGAATGTTTTGGTTCCTTAAAAATTTGTCCTTTCTTTAACTTTTCTTTCCTATGCCTCTGTAGCTATTTTTGCCTGTTAGGCTTTTGGTTTGTTTGTTTGCTTGCTTGCTTGTTTGTTGGTATTGAATCTTCAAATTTCTTAACTTTTTCTTTCTTTCTTTTTTTCTCTATGTCTCAAAATATATTTTACCCTTGATATTATATCTCAACAGTGATCAGCCTCTTCAATATCTCATAAAATAGTTGGAAATTCATACATCTAGCTTTAAAAATTGTGATCAGAACTTGAAACTCCTTAAGTTATTTACACATACACACACACACACACACACACACACACACACACACACACACCATTATCATTTGTATCCTCTAAAAGCTCTATTCTACTGGTTGTGTATTCAGTTTGGGATGACCTTTTTCTTACTAGCTGCTAAATCTCCAAAGATTTCTAATTTTCTTTGTTCTCTGATGAGGAATCCTCTGCCATCCTTGGAGGATCCAAGTAGCAGCATTGTGGGCAGGTGGTCTCTCCTCCCGTGGGCCTTAGGTATAGAAACAGGCAGCGTGACAGCCCCCTCCTGCGACACCTGGAATAGACTCTGTTTTCAGATATCTTTGTGCCCTCCTGGGCTCAGCCAAAAAGAAGTCAACCCACATATTTTTCTAATTCTTTCCTTCTTGCATTCAATAAAGCTAAACAAATTCTAATAAAAAGCTTTCTTGGGAATTCATAGATCCCACAGGTCCAGCCCTCCAATAATGTGCTATTTTCCTGTCCTTACCCTGTAATTTCCAGAAGTCAGTTTCCAGGCATTTACCCATTCCTTGAAGTTTTCTACACAGAACATCCAGCAGAGCTGAAGGCCACTTGGGCACAGCCATCACTGGCCGGGAGAAAGCAAGGAGCCGCGGGGAGATGCACTCAGCTCATTGTATCGTTGACGGTCCCCTTCATCAGTGCAGTTGTCACTTCTGAGGACCTGCACTTTCTGAAAAGTGCTTCAGCTTCTCGCTGTGTATTTCTAGCCAGAGATCAATCATGCTCGCCACTTTGTTGCCATCAAGTGCTTTGTAAAGAGCTTTAGGGATATCAGTTTTGGTATATGTCTCAGTATTTTCAGGTAATTCTTGATTTCCTAAATTATTTTGCATGTTTTCTGATTATTTCAACCTCATTTAAAATAAGGTACTATTTTTAACTAGGCAGTGACCCCAGCTGAAAACATAATTTCTGATTTGTTGTTAGGTGCTTTCGAGTCATTCTCAATGACAGACTGTTTGGGGATTGCTTCAGTAGTGGATTGCCATGTCCTTCTCCTGTTTTGGTGGTGCTGGGGGTTGAACTCTTGTCCTCAGAGAGTGTGGAGCAGCACTCTCCCAACTGAGCTAAACCCCAGCCCAATTTTAGATTTAATATAAACACATAAATTAGGAATGATATCCAGATGTCTCCCCCTCTCTCTCTCCCCCTCTCTCCCTCCCTCCCTCCCTCCCTCCCTCTCTCTCTCTCTCTCTCTCTCTCTCTCTCTTTCTCTCTTACACACACACACACACACACACACACACACACACACTTTGAGCTACTTCACTGGCAGGGATTAAAACGTGAACTAATGTGTGAATTAATACGTTATTGAGTAAAATATCAGCAGGATATTGACCTGATTTGGGCGGGAGTGATTTTTCATATGTAACATCCAAAATCAGTGACTCTTAGAAAGGCAGCAAGCAGCGTTTTTTTGTACAACAAGCAGCACAGGTCTCTTTTAACTTACCAGGAAATCATATGCTCCTCCCTTTTGGGTCAGCACCTCCAGTTCTCAGTGAAGACACGTCCTCTGTTCATTTTGACTACTGCCACAGGAGACCCTTAAGATAAAATTCCAGATTTCCAATGACTTCCAGTCAGAAAGATGTTTTATGTGCTGAGTTTACTTGAAAAAGTCCAAGTTTACTGATGTTGGGAAGCTGATTTTATGCATCTGCATAAAAAAACCCAAAACTTTGCAGAACACAAAAATTCAAAACTCCTGCCCTCAAAGTCTCTCAGCATATTGACCTTCCAGGAAGACACATAGATTTAACTTGGGGATTTGTATATGTCTGGCATACTTCAGAATCCTCAGATTTCAAGGACACATTGGCGAGAGTCTCCTCTAACAATAGAAGCAGTGTGAACATAGGGCCCAGACTTTGCCAGGGGCTCTTCGCCTTCTATCTCCCATGTTGTTGTTGTTGTTAGTTGTTGTGGAGTTGAGTCCAACTCACAAAGGGAACAAAAAGCATTTCCATTTCAGGAGCCAAAATGCCAACTTTAGTTACCCTCTACCTTTGCCTCCTCCCTCTCCTCTCTTGTTCCCTGACATCTGACTTCTAACTGCAATCCCCAACATAAAAACAATGTGAAATAAACGTCTCGGTGTGAAAAAGAACAAAGCATCCTCATCTTCCATCAAGATGACCACCCTGCCAAAGGTAAGGTCACAGCCCAGTGGTGAGGCTGAAAATGGCACAGTCCTTCAAGGGAGCAATATGGCAGTACTTACCAAGAGCTTTAGGATTCTCATGCATTTCACCTCAACAGTCCACAGGTGTAGCCACTGATCCTACAAAAACACAAGCAGAGATGTAGACAAAGATTTGTGTACAAAGCCTGAGAAAATGTTCAGCTAATGAAAAATAAGAATAACAAAGGGATAAAGCACGGCACAGTGGCGCACACCTATAATCCCAGCAACTCTGGAGGCAGAGGCAGGAGGATCACAAATTGGACTCCAGAGGTAGTCTGCATAATTTAGTGAGACCCTGTCTCAAAAAGTTAAAAAATGGGTTACAGGCGCAGCTCAGTGGTCCAGCACTTGCAAAGCATGCAAGCACGAGGCCCTGGGTTCAACCCTCAGTACTGCCAAAAAGAGAAGAATAATAAAGGGAGTTGTTTAAACAAGTTAAGGAAGCTCTATATATCAAAATATTATTGCACACCTATGAAAAAGATTTAAAGATTTCAAAATAACATTACCCAGAAAATATAACATGGAAGAGAAAATTAATACATAAACTTCTTACATGCAATATAATCCTGCTTAAAAATATTGATAATAGAAGTTATCTCTGGATTGTATTGTCACAAATTATTAAAAATATTTTGTATACTCCAATTTTTATATTTTCTGTATGCTCCAATTTTTTTAAATGACAGCCCTGTGTCACTTTTATATTTGGAGTAAAACAGACTTTGGTGGGTTTAGGGGTTTTTTTTTATTTTTAATGAGAGAAACAGTATATGCAGTGAAGATAGCAACCCATCTAGCCCATAGCCTTGATGAAAGTAACTTTACAAATACATTTCAGTGTACAAATG
Organism: Pedetes capensis; assembly: GCA_007922755.1. Classification (NCBI taxonomy): domain Eukaryota; kingdom Metazoa; phylum Chordata; class Mammalia; order Rodentia; family Pedetidae; genus Pedetes; species Pedetes capensis. The sequence continues at coordinate 55,361 of VMDO01009211.1, read as the reverse complement.
TATATGTTTATAGCCACTTCAAAGATTACTTTTCTATGTAAATTATGAAATGAGAAAATATTTATTAAGAGCTCCCCAGATTTTTATCATTGAGTAAAGTCTTTAAAAAGAGCAAAGATATTTTTATCAGAATTTTTTTTGAGAGCTGGACCTTTCATAATAAATATTTGCACTTTGCTAAAAAAACATTTTATTTGTCAAATGGTTCTTTCCTCACCCTAAGAATCTAGCAGCATAAAGGATTGAATAAAATCTACACATGGATGTAAACAACAGCATACATATAAATCTTTGTCCTTTGTACCCAACCTTAGAGCTTTCTGCATACCATGGATTTCTGGTTTTGATTGTGTTCAGAAGACAGATGTCTTTTAATTAACTCATTATATTAAAAACAGCAGGTAGTGTATTAGTGCTATGTTGTATAAAAGGTACATAATAACAGCAGCCTGGAGTGCCACATTCCTGTAAGTCTGTGTTTTTGGTAAGCAGGAAGATGGCAGCCAGGTCTGGGAAGTACGAGAATCCAAATGAAATAAAACCCCAACAACTGTCAATGCTCTATTTTACGTTTTATTTTAAAGCTGATTTATGTCCAATATTCTGACAGGCTTCAGAAGGATGGTAATGCAGCCTCAATATCCTGCCTGCCAAATGCAATGGCTCAGCCAAAGAATGATGGCTTGGGGAAGTGGTTAAACTAGCAGATGTGAGTGCTTTCTCATGGGCATCCAAGCGAGGGCTCTGGGGCATCTCAGGAGGGGAGGACCTTGGGAAAGGTGTTGCAACTCTTCTGAAAAGGAGAGAAATTAATTAACATGTATCATATTATCATCTACCTCCTTCGCCCATTTCAACAACAGGCACAGGAAGCCAGTGGGAATTAACTCCCACGAGGTGGGGGATGGGCTCCCTCGGGCCTTTAACTTCTACTGTCACAAGGACAGACTGAAAACTATCAACTAGTGCAAAATGACCCAATTCATGGCCTTACTTATGTGGTCTGTGCTTAGAGCCCACAGACATATAGGGAAGTCCTGTTCGGCGCTCATTAATAAAGAATTATTCAATGTCAATTCAGTAATCAGAAGAACTGTGAAAATCAATGGTTTTTTTGTTTGTTTACCAAGTCTATTTGAAAATACATATAGCTGCAAAGCAAAAGGTTAAAAAAAAACCTACATCTTTGCCAAACAGAAAAATTATACAAGAAATCCAGATTTTATGCTTTTTTTTATAGTTTTTTAAAAGACATTGTTCTTTATTTTTCTAATTAAATTGGCTTTTAATGGCTACATGAAAACACAAATAGTGTACCTATTTATGGTGTGCCATTGTGGTATTTTGAAACATGCATAACATTCAAATCAGGATAAACATATCTATCTCCTCAGTCATCTTCATGATGAAAATATTCAAAATTCTTTCTTCCAGCTTTTTGAAATAAAGAGTGCATTATCATTATCTATAGTCACCTTCCTGTGCAATAGCCAGAATTTATTACTCCTACCTACCTATAACTTAGAACCCATTGAATAACCTTTCCCAAATCCTCCCTGCCTGCTATACTCCCCAGCCTCTGGTTAGCCACCATTCCACTCTCAGCTTTTAAGAGATGAACTTTTTCAGATTCTATTACATAAGAATGGGATCATACACTAGTCCTTCTAAGCCCACCATGCTTGGCTTACTTCACATAACGTCATGATCTCCAGTGCCATCCGTGTTGTTGCCAATGACAGGATTTCATTCCTTATTCTGGTTGAGTAGATTTCCTTGTGTATGTGTACCACATTTTCTTCATCCATTCATCTCCAGATACACACTTAGGCTCTTTCTGTTTCTTGGCTATTTCAATTAATGCTGTAATAAACTTGTTGTTGTTGTTGTTGTTAGGTGCCGTCGAGTCGGTATCCGACTCATAGCGACCCTCTGTACAACAGGGGAAACACTATTGTCAGTGCTTCTCTGCTATTCATAGGGTTTTCAATGGCAAATTGATTTTTGGGAGGGGGCTGCCAGGTCCTTCTCCCAAGCCTACAGCTTCTGGTGTTCCCAGGCGGTCTCCCATCCAGGTACTAACCAGGCCCAACCCTGCTTAGCTTCTGAGATCTGACGGGATCGGATGCCACAGGGCTACAGCTGCAGGGTAATAAACTTAGGGGTGCAGATATCTCTTTAACAGGTTGGTATCTTTTTTTTTTTTTAGATATATACCCAAATGTGGGATTGCTGAATGTCCAGGCTGATTTCCACAAAATTTTTATATTTTTAAATTTTTTCTTGCAGGGGAGAAATTTTAGGCTCTCAACAAGATTGAGAGGAAGTTGAGGTTTCCCATATCCCTCTCTATCCCCTCTGCCCCACACCTGCATAGGCCCCTCCATTATTCACATCCCCTAACAAAGAGGTACATTTGCTACAATTGATGAACGTATATCAACACCTCAAAATCACCCAAAGTTTCTATTTTGCCTTAGGGCTCCCTCTTAGTGTTGTGCATTATATGTTGTTGCTGTTGTTGTTGTTGTTGTCGTTGTTGTGTGCCATCAAGTAGGGTCCCACTCATCGTGACCCCATGTACAACAGAACAAAAGACTCCCCAACACCATGCTATGCCAGACACTATGTCAGTTCTTCTCTGCTACTCATAGAGTTTTCACTGGCTGGTACTTTCGGGATTGCTTGGGAGGGATTGTCACGTCCTTCTCTCTGTGCATTATGTGGGTTTGGACAAATGAATAATGGCATGCATCCATCCTTATTGTATAATACAGAGTATTTTCATTCCCCTAAAAATGTTCTGCAGTCCACTTTCCCACACCTTCCCCATGCCTCTCATCCCATGGCAAATAACTAATCTTTTTATTCTCTTCTTGGTTCTGCCTTCTTTAGAATGGCAGGTATTTGTATCAGTATGGAGCCTTTTCAGACTGGCTTCTTTCATTTAGGAATATGCATTTAAGTTTCCTCTATGTCTTTTCATAGCTTGATAGCTCATTCCTTTTTCACACCAAATAATATTCCCTTGTATGGATTATCATAGTTTATCTACCTGTTTAACAACTAAAGGACATCCTGGTTACTCTGAAGTTTGGGCTATTGTGAATAAAGTTGTCATAAATTCCAGGAGGTTTTTGTGTGAGCATAGGTTTTCAACCCTTTGGGTAAATATCAAGAAGACTAGTTGCTGGATCATGTGTGTCTTAGTCCTTAGTGTTTTGTGCTAATATAACCAAATACCAGAGACTGGCTAATTTAAAAAAGAAAAGAGATTTAGTTCATACAGTTCTGTAGGCTTGGAGGTTCATGATTGAGGGGCCTGCATCTGTCAAGGGATTTGCTGCTGAATGGTAGAGGATAGGATGGCAAGAAAGTGTGTGCACATGTGTGTCCAGGCACACAGACGTGCACAAGAAAGTGTGAGAAGTGTCAAATTTGTTTGTTTTGTTTTATTTTTTAATCATAAACCCATTGCTGTCATAGCAAACACACTCTCACAATAGCATTAGCCCTCATGGCCTCATGACCCCTCACAATCATAATCACCTCCTAAAGTTCCTACCAGGCTGGAATTTAGCTCAGTTGGTAGAGCGCTGCTCTGCAGTCTCTGAGGTCCCAAGTTCCATTCCCAGCACCACAAAAACAGGAGAAGGATGTGGCAATCCACTCCCAAGGCAATCCCGTAACAATGAACCATTGAAAACCCTACAAGGGGCCATACGAGTCAGACATGACTCCACAGTACCTAACAACAACAAAGTTCCTACCTCTCAATACTGCTACATGGGAGATTATATTTCCAGCACAGTAATTGTGAGGGACACATTCAAAGCATTACAGCGTGTTAAGACTGTGCTTAATTTTATAAGAGATGGCCAAATTGCCTTGTGGTTGTACCATTTCACCTTACCACCAGCAATGAATAAGAGTCCTTGCTGTCACAAGGACTGTGAGTGCTCAGGATTTTGCCATTGTAATAGGTGCACAATGGCAGCTCATGGTTTTAATTTGCATTTTCCTGAATATTTATGATGTGGGACATCTTTTCATATGCTGTTTTGCATCTATCTGTATATCTTCTTTGACAAGATACCTGTTAAGTCTTAGACATATTTCTTAATTGGGTTGTTTGTTTTATTACTGTTGAATTTTAAGAATTCTTCAAATACTTTGAATAATAGTCCTGTATCAGATATATCTTTGCAGCCAGGCATGGTGGACCCACCTGTACTCCCAACAACTCTGGAGGTGGAGGCAGGGGGAATCATGATTTCCAGGCAAGACATGTGCCTTTCCAGGCTAGAATGTGCAATTTAGTGAGACCCTGTTTCAAAAATAAAAAAATAGAGGCTAGGGGTGCAGCTCAGTTGTAGAAACTTGCCTACTATGTGCAAGACTCTGGATTCAACCCCATAGTACTGCAAATTTGCAAGTATTCTCTCCAGTCTGTGGCTTCCCTTTTTATTCTCTATTTTTGAGTTTAGTCTGCAGCCATAGCACCCTGGCAACCAATCCCACCTGATGTCAGAAGCCAGGCAGGGTCTGCCTGGTTAGTCCTTGGATGGGAGACCACCTGGGAATACCAGGTACTGCAGGCTAGGGAGAAGGATCTGGCAACCCAACTCCCAAAACAATCACCATAGAAAACCCTAGGAATAGCAGAGAACCATTGACATAGTGTCAGACATGGCACAGTGTCAGGGAGTGTTTCATCTGTTGGACATAGGTTCACTATGAGTCAATTCAGCGGCCCCAAACAGTTTTTAAGTTTCAAAAAAAAATCCTTTGAATGTTTATATTTTTGAATCTCATATAGTAGAAGTTTTAACTAGAAAAAATATTCAAAGCTCAGTGTAAATGTTCAAGAAATCACAGGAACACTGGATTATGAGTCAGAAGATGTGTTTATAGGCTATGTGATCTGGGGAAATCATTTAACCTCCCTCATCTTCAATTTCCCTAGAAATGGAGTTATTAATATTTGCACTGCCTCCCAAAGAATTTATCCTGAGGGTTAAAAAGTGAATTGAGTAAATATACTTTACAAATGTAAATTTTTAGAAACACAATTTCATTCATACGCTTTTTTAAAAAATCTCAAGTCAGAATGGAAATCTTTATGAGAAGTGATGCCAACCAATAAACACTCAACTCTCTCTCAGACTTAGATACTGCTATAATGTTAGGTTTTCTTCAATTATTGTCTTTTAATTTCTAACTTTAAGCATTTGAGTTTATACAAGAAAATGCTTTTTATATGCATCTAAAGTGGAATTAAAGATCACTTCAGAGTGAGTCAGTTCCAGCATTCACAGCAATATAACAGGAAGGAAGCAGCGTCTAACCTAACTTTTCTATCATTCCTAGAAAATAGTCACAAGGGGCCAAATGCACTTACTGTATTATTCAGAGCATAAATTGTATGCTTCCAAATATAATTATCACTTGTATTTGTAACAGATAGCTACATTTTCTAGTTATGTATCTATCAAATTTTCATTTTAATAGCAATGACTCATAATGAAATTAGGCATTCATCATTCCGTTCATTAAACCATTTTACTCACAGGCTGTGCATGTAAACTACAAACTCTGGGTGTCTGTGATCACATCCCTCTCACTGTCTCCGGTTCTCAAGCTAATATTTGTTAACACACACAAATTCTTTCCAGAATAAGTTTTTTTTTTTTTTTTATGTGCATTCAGAGAGCAGATGCTGCTGAAATGTTACCAAGTTACAGATGCACAGAGCATTCTTGCTGAATGTGTTTGGTTACATGGCTCCGAAATATCACTTCAGTTTCTGCCTTCTGCTGGCCTGAACTCCATTCTCCAGGGAACTATATGTTAAAGCAATGCTAAGAGTTACTAAATACAATTCCCAGATCAGCTGTTTTCACAATGGTAGGGCAAGCTTTTAACAAATTTGCCATAGGTTCCTCTCATGTGGAAGAAGGTGTGGACCCTAAAGACACTTTATTATGTCAAACTTCACTCTAGGGGAGAAGAAAGCAACGGTGGGGATGTGATCCAGAGAGCAAAACAAAAGCAAGAAGGAAATTCACTTTGGTGACTCAGTGGGAAGGAGAAATTCTCTCCCCCACCCTCCTCTGTTTTCTATTCCTGCCTCCTTTTCTTCCGAATTCTTTCCTTTCTCTTCTTCTTTCCTGTTGTACCTCTTGCCTCCCTCTAGTCATTCACCTCTCTTTTTCTTCCTGTTTAGTAATAACGTAACACTTATTTTAGTATTGTTCTTTATAAATAGCTTTGCTACTACCTTCTCCTGTACTCTGTCTTATGTCACTGCTGCCTTACAACAGCTCTTCTTGTCATTGCTTTTTAACATTTGATGCTCAAACAGGTGAACAGAACCAAGTTTCAGAACCAAGCCCCTTACTCCAGAGCTGGTGCCCTCTTCCAGGCTACCTGAAGACATCCCCCCTCCTCTCTGTCCCTCTCTCCCTTGCTCAAAGGTCTCTTTTCTCTTTGTCTCTTCTTTCTTTCCCTTCGGCTTCCCTCCCTCATTTCCTGCTCTTCCTGTGTTACCTCAACAGTCTTCCCCTCCTGTCTGAACACTGCCTCCTGCAGAGACCGCCTGCTCACGTCCATGCTTGGAGAGGACCAGACAACAACTCACTTTCTTTGCTCCCCCAGGAACAGAGCTCCCCTAAAGCATCACTAACCGGCCCTGCTCCAATCCCACCTTCTAACTTCATCCCAGAATCAAGATCTGGCCCATTCATTTCCTATTTCTTAGTAGTAGCTGGTTCCTGAATTAACCACAAGTAGGACTAGAGGGGATTTTCCAGTGGGCTATTTGGGCATTTAATAACTGCTTTCCTCTTCTTTCTTTTTTCTTTCTTTCTTTGTTTCTTTCTTTCTGTTTTTATTTCTCCCTCTCCATCCCACCCTTGCTCCCCCATATATGATATCTAGCTTATCATTTAAAAAATTATTTGATATATAATTTATAATATTACTTTTCCATCATTGTAAAGAGAATATCATACTTTTCTCCTGAAATAATCCTTCTGCCATTACAAATTTTTTGATGATATGATTGCCTATAAAAAACACGATTCCCATAAAATCCTAAAGAATTGCCTCCCAACAATTTCCTTTTAGAATTTTTTTACTCTCACTTTGGTGGTAGAAATGACTCCAATTATAAACAGTAAAACTGAGATACTAAAGACCATAATCTTATATTCCCCAGACTCCTTGTGTGTGAACATTTAATTGCTCTGGTAAGAAATAATTTCTCTCCGATGATCATGAGAGGCTAGTGAAAGGTCTTGGATGCTTAATATAATTTTTCTATGCTTTTTTTTTTCTGTTTGAAGAACCAAAACTATTAAGAAGTCTTCCTTCTGTCCTAGCAGCTTAATGGATGCAATCTTTTTTTAATTTATTTAAATTGTAGTATTTTCTGGGTCTGGTTCTACTACAAAGAAATCACTATAAAAATACTCAATTAGAATGAAATATGATTATGGTTTAGAGATTTTTTTCCCACTAAATCACAATTTATTCCCAAGAAGAAATTGTGACCAGCCAAATAACAACTAAAATTCCGATATAATCAGGGCATATTCAAACCAATTACCAGAAGTTTAGAAAAAGAATGAGAAACAGGAAAAAATAGTGACATTGATCAGACATCTGAACAATTCAGATAGTTCTTCCATGTAATAAAATAATTGATGCTATGACTTGATCATTGTAGCATTGTAGATAACAAAACTAGTAGCAATTAAATGGTCATGATTTGTAATTATTCCCTCTGAGATTTTGTTCTAGTAGTTTGTTGTTTGTTTGTGAATCATTGCTCATTTTCAATTCCACAGGTCAATATAGTACATTTCCAAAGCAGTACATTACATCTGCTGCCTTCTCCAAGCCCCTCCCTTGGAGCAGACCACTCAGTTTCTATAGTAACTCCTAGAAAACTATGGCTCCTAAAGTCTCAGAATGGGGGAAAGAAATGCAGAGGAAAAGAACTAAATCCAGGTAGCAGGAACATAAAACATTATCTATATGACTGTGAGCTACCAAGAACTTTTTTCGGCTTTCCTATTTCCTATTACAACTTTTCAGAGTTGTACTTTCAGCCACATAACACCCTGTCTCTGGCCAATGGGAAGAAATTCCCCTTCCATCTTCCATGATCATGACTGTCCACAGTGGATCAAGGTACTGTACACATCCTCGTCACCTCCCTGCACTGTTCACTCTTTCCATTTTGACAGTAGGGCATGCCATGTGATTGCTTCAAACTGGAACACAAAGCTTTGTAAATCAGCCTGCGATAATTACTTCCTGTACTCCTTGATCCATTCCGTCCATCTGATGCATAATTAGAGATTTCACATAAACTCAAACCATAAGGTGCACCTCAGTAATTGATGAGAACTTTTCCTATTTGGATTCTTTTACCTAACTCCAGAGATGACATATTTTTGTAACTGGGAACAGCAGGGCTACCTTGCTGACAATAAGAGGATCATTTTGGGGAATCTAAGAGTGTTTATTCCCAAGTTCACTTTCCATACAGAAAAACCTATTTACAAAAAAGAGTTCTTTCTCCTGTTGTTAAAGAGGATTTAGAAATTTGATCCAGTAGGCAGGGTGGTGTCAGTTGGAAGGAAGTCTGAGCTCTCTCTCTCCCTTTTTATATGAGAATTTGAAAGCAGTGGGGAAGTGATTCTGGACCTATCACAGCATTGCTAACAGACAGCCTATTACAGTATTTAATAAAAAAAGAAACGGCGTGCCTATCATAGGCTAACAAATCCTACCTCCTGCACGCTTTAAAAACAGTATGAAGCAGCTTCAACGGAGCTTCAGACAACTAATGTTAAGCATGGCTGTCTAGCGCGCCTGTCACTCCTATTGTCCTTCCAAACTCTTTCAGACATTTTGAGCGAGGAGTATTAAAGATATGAGTTGGCAAGGGTTGTGACATTAATGGTCCACAAAGGCTTTAGGCGCGAGAGGTAATGATGATTACCGGTGGCTATCTGGAGGACTGCGCTGGATCGCTGTCATTAAATATTAAGCGTGGCTTTTGAGGAAGATGTGACAACTACCAGAGGTAGGATTTGCATGTAAAACAAAGGAATCTGTTGCTGTTTCGTGCTTTTTGCTTGCTCTGTGCGGTGTGGGTCGCGGATTGCAGCCAGGTGAGGAGTGAGAAGCAGGAAGGGGAGTGCGGAATGGTCAGCTTCCAGCAAAACACCGTGGATAGTGTTATGTTTTATGGCAGAAATGCCTCGAGGACGAACTGGCTCCAGGCTGGCTCGCAGCCTGCTGAGTGTGCATTCCACGTTGCTTTTCCCGGGGAGTAGAATGCTTAGAGGTCACGGAGAAAACACTTTGCTTCTTATCAGTGGTGCCAGATGGGCCGGTGGGAGGGCTGAGTGAAGACCTGGGTGGGTGGGAGGCATAAAGGTCCAAGAGAAATAAAGGAGGAAGCTGTCCTTTAAGACTTGAAACCTGTTAGGTAAATATTTTATTCCCATGGTCATTGTACTTTGGTGCTCAGAGTGTGATTTTTAAAGGGGGGGAAATTGGAAGATTATGACGGATTTCCCTGATAGAGAACTATTTTGGGTTTAATGTACTATAAAAGAAAATTAGGTACCTTCGTCCATCTTGCATATTGAAAGGCTGATCCACACTGTTTGTATTAATGGTTTTGCTGAAGCAGATCAAGAGTTTTAGACTAAAGAAGGGGTTTTCTCTCTGTCTCTGCTCTTGCTTTTGAACAACTGCCGGGCTGCAGATAGAAATGGTGATTTATTAGAGGTTATGGACTTGACGTTTTACCTTTAATTTTTTTTTTCTTTTCTTTTTTTGTTTTTTAATGGACAGCATCAAACACAATTCTCCTTGAAAGATGAGAGGGGCCATTGGGTTCCAAAGTCCAGTTGGATAATGAGTAGATTTGCACAGGAACTTATGCTGCTTTGTACTTTACATGGGATCGGGAAGCCCAGTCTGAAAAGGAAATGTCAGGAAATCACAGGCTGAGATTTTGAAGCAAAAGTACAATGATCAGAGACCCCGTGTTTTCCCAACTTGATCTGGGGAGCAAGTTTCAGTCTTTGTCATTGCCCGTGACCCTCAGTGTGAGGTGGCAGAAACGTAGTGAGTGAATTTCTCAGTGTTTTTGCACTGTTTCCCCGGTGGACTTCACAAACTCCAAGGTGTAAAGATATTGCTTTTGATTTTGAAAAACTCTATGTTTCAACCCACTGGCTTGGCTATAATGAACAGCACAGGTACCTAAAATAACTGTATATTTATAAAGAACAGAATAGTCCTCCAATGCGTCTATATCTTCTATATTAATGCAGTATTCACTAGAAGTAAAAGGGAAAACCAATTAAAGTATGTTTATTTTCAGCTAAGTACTGGAATTAAGGCTAAGTGGGGCTTTTGCTCTTCTCTGATGCAGTTGAGTTTGTGCATTTGGGAGCTCCTGTGTATGTACTGCCATTCACATGCAAAGTTAAAATCATTGCCCCGCAGCGGGAGGCATCTGTGCTTGAAGTTGTGTGTCTGTTCTTCCTAACAGTGTGAGGTGTATTACCAAACCAAACCAGCTCAACTCTCCTGGCTGGTCTTCCTGGGAACAAGAGTACCTGGCCAGGAAATGACCGTATGAAATTCCTAGCGCAATTGATGGCCAGGATATAGTTTTCTGCTTCTTTGTGGCCAGTGGAATGCGTGACCTTGACCTTGTAAAGTCCCATTCTCTAGCCAGTTGAGCTCACCCATCAAGAATTCGTCTATAGAAAGAGAGCGCTTAAGTTACCAAAAGGAAATGCAGACAGTCATTTTCTTTACTGCTGTCAGAAGTTTACAGGTGGGTATTATTTCCTATTATTTTATTAATTTCATTCATTGTAAAAGGAATTTCCTTGGCTCTGGGCTTACCTGTACCTTCTGAGTCTAATCATATCAAGTATTTGCTTTAGAAGTAATTCTTGCTGTGAAAATGTCAATAGAAGAAATTATTTTGCTGTGGTCATGCTCATGACACGTCACTGATAAACAATTTTTCCCAATTTTCAAAGATTTATGGGGAAAAGTTCCTATATGAAATCTTCCTGGTCTGTGTGTCTAGACTGTACTCCCCAAAAATGAGAAATAGTGGGGACACAGGATGAGTTTTTTCTTTGTTAGCTGTGAGGCATGCCAGGCCAGTAATTTAGTCAAACAATTTACTTTGTGTCACAAATTAGTCTCACTGCCCATTTACACTGGTAGATATCAGCCAAAGCATTTCCAAGCATCCTTCCTTCTCAGTTTCTGCTGCATCTAATAATGAAAACCAAACAATCCTCCAGCTACACAGAAAGTAAGTCTGGAATCCACCCTGCCATCAGGATCCCCAGCACCACAAAAACACGAGGAAGATGAGGCAATCCCCAGAAGCAATCCCAAAACAGTCAGCCAGTCATTGAAACCCCATGAGGGTTGGTATGAGTTGGACGAGTCGAGGGCACCTAACAACAACAACAACATAAGGAGTAAACAAAGCTTCAGTCAATCTTGTTATCTTGGTCCTCAAGATAGCACAGCCACGGTATCGATCACCAAGACACTGAGAAGCCAGAGTTGCCCTGTTGTCTGTGTCTCTCATGTACACATGCACTCACCATCCTCTATTGGGAGATACGGACCAGACATTGCTCACACTAACAAAATCTTCAATCATCTCCCTCTGCTCACTAAAACATGGTAAAAAATGAATCTTCCACAAACACCCCTGCTACTATATCAAATAAAAAAGCAGACTATAACAATGCATACACAATATAATCTTAAGTTTGCTAACATATATGTGTATGTGAAAAAAAGGGGAAGTGCACCAAAATGTTAGCAGCCATTATCTCAGTGCAATGTGATTGGTGCATTTTACTCCCTTGATTTGCATAGTTACTAATTTTTTTCAAATGCACATATTATATTAATAGTCACAGGAAGACTTATGCCATAAATGTTTATCCATGTCCCCCTTTCTAACTGTGTTGCCATCTTTCCCTATTACCCTACTTCATATCATGCCCTGTCTTCTCCCCAAATTCCAAAGTCATTGTTTGTCCAAGCAGGACTGAACAGAGGGGCCATTTCTCTCCCACGGCTTCCTTGGGTTTCTTGATTCATGAAGAAATCAGCATCATCCTTTCTCAGAGATTGACTCCTATCTTTTCACTGGGGTTTCATAAAAAAGAAGTTGGGGGGGGTTGTTCTTATTTTATAAATAGAAAACTTTTTCAAACTCCTTCTCTTGTTCCTCATTATCTCCTAAATCTTAAAATGCTGGAGCATTCTACAGTTCAACTATAAATCTCTTCTTTATCTATATTTAAGCTGTCAGTCAGTCAAATCCATACACAAGACAACTCACCAATTCTAATACCTAACTCAGACTCTTCCTCCAGTCTCCACACTTACATATCTAACTTTCTACACACTATTTTCACTTAAATGTCTTATAGGCATCACACACTTAACATGTTCCAAATCGAATTTCTGAATTGCCAATGAAATGCCCTCCTTCCTTATTTTTCTTCGTGTTTGTGAATGGTAACTCCATTGCTCCACTTGCCAAAAAGGAAAATCTGTCCTCTTTCAGTACTCTCTTTCCTTACATGCCACAGAAAACCCCACTGCTTCTATCCTCAAACTGTACCTAGACTTAAGTTATTTACTCTTATTCCCCCTGCAAACCAGACACTCAGATTATTGCATTTTTTCACAATTGATTTCTTTCTTCTATTTCCCTCTACTTTCAAACACACAATCAATTCTATGCCAGTGGTCATATCAAAACTGAAATTAAATCATATCTTCTGCTCAAAAGCCTCAGGTGTCTTCCCATCTCAATGTACATAAAAGCCAGTCCTTGCAGTGGCTCACAGGCTCTGGAACCATGGGGCTCCTCTCTGCCTTTTCTCATCCTTTCTCATTTTACTTCACCCACATAGCCTACCCAGGATAGTCCTCACACCCACCACATACTCTCAAATCTCAGGAACTTTGACTTTTCTGTGCCTGCTGCATAGAAAACCCTCCTTCTAGACAGCCACTTCCCTCTGTCCCTCACTTCTTTCAGACCTCTGCTACAGGACCTTTTATGTAGAAGACACTCACTGAGCGATTGTCAAATGAATGAACAAGTTGCTTGATGTAGGAATCAAGTTTTAGCAGCTTTAGATCCTAAGTGTAAGTTTTGCAAACTCAGGGCTAAAGCTCAGTGTCCTGACACTCTGTTGCTTTGTCCACAGAGAAAGACATTGAATACTTCCAAGAAAGTCTGAGTAAATGTATTGCCTTGATAAAAATTTAAAGAATAATAAATGTTGTTGAGAGGAGGAAAAAAAAAAAAAAACAAGAAAGTAAGTCAAGGAGCCAGCCAGAGTCCACACCTATAATCCCAGTGACTTGAGATGCTGAGGCAGAAAAAGCATGAGTTCGAGGCCAGAGGCAGCCTGTGTAACTTGGCAAAACCTTGTCTCAAAAAGGAAAATACAAAAGAAGTTGAGGGTGCAGCTCAGTGGTATGGCACTTGCCAAGCGTGTATGAGGTCCTGTGTTCAACCAGTCCCTATTAAGGGAAAAAAAAAGGAAAAAAGGAAAGTCAAGGAGATTTATTAAGATGACTTTATCCTTCTCTGTGCACAGGAGAGGGGAAAATCACATCACTGATTCCAATCTGTGTCAAAGCAAATACAAATTCAATTTGTCTGAATTCGATCTTATCCAAAAAATGACTTATAGTTCAAAAAGGACATCTTCACAGATCTCCTATACAAATGGTGATGAATATAGACATTTCTCTGCTTTTGTTGTTGATTAGGGAAGGGATGGCAAAATCAGGTTGGAAGTTTCAATTGGAGTCAGTATGCCTTTTTGAGAATACAACCTCATTAGCTTTACAGCAATAGGAATCAAGCAATAGTAACCAATAATTGTACTCTTCATTTACATTCTTCCAAAATCAGCATGGTATTTTACAGTGATACTGTACTATTCATAAAGCATATATTTTTAAATAATTAAAGTATAGTAAAATAATCTTATTGTCCAAATTAGAAATAACAATAATGTCCCATATTTCTAGAGCATTTTATAGTCTAAAGGGGTAGTATGTTATGAAAAGAACAGCATTTGAGACAAGCATAGTCTCTAATAACAGAAAAACAGAGCATGACTCTCATTTTCTCTACTGTAATTATAGGTATGTGACCTGGGGCAGGTTTTTAACATTGTAGTGAACCTTAACTTCACTGGTACTTGGTGATGATAATGCCTACCTCTTTGGGTTGAAGATGAAATCTGATAATGAATTCCACCTTCTCATTAGAGTACCTGGCACAGAGGAGCTAAGGAAGTAATAGTTTTCCCCTTGCTATTCTCACTGAATCTTCACAGCATGCCTCAGCAGTAGATACTATGCTTTCCATTGAACAGGTAAGAAAACTAAGGTGTACCGAAGTTTATCCATTTGCTCAAGGCCAAAGGGCTAGTCAGCTATCCCAATTTGTTCTCCCTTCAGCTATACCAACACCCAATAAATAAAATATCAGGTTATCTTTAATGCATTTAGTGACTAAAGGCTGCCAGTGATTAGAAGAATTTTTAAAGGAAGAAACTAAAGAATGTTTCGCCTATGAACAATATGGATGACACACTCCTACCCTAGATGTAAAATAGATTCAAACTTTCATGAAACAATTTAAATGAATGCAAATTTGCAAATTAAGAAACCTCATTCTCTAGACATGCAGTGTAATGAAATATTGGGAAACCAGCTTCACAACCACGAATACCTTGGTGTGGAATCCCAGTCCTGCCTGCTATGCATTGTTTAGTTTGCTGAGCCTCCCACTCCTCAGCAGAAATGTAGATAGTACATAGCTCATGGGGTCACAAGGATTAAATAAAATCATCTATGACCAGCTGTTAGCACTATGCCTGGTACAAATTAAGTTGTTGTTGTTGTAAGGTGCTGTTGAGTTGGTGTCTGACCCATATCGACTCATAGTGATCCTATGTACAACAGGTAAAACACTATTGTCAGTGCTTCTCTGCTACTCATAGGGTTTTCAATAGTGGATTGATTTTTGGGAGTGGGTTGCCAGGTCCTTCTCCTAAGCCTACAGCACCTGGTGTTCCTAGGCAGTCTCCCATGCAACTACTAACCAGGTCCAACCCTGGTTAGCTTCCAAGATCTGACAGGATTGGACACCACAGTGGTACATCTATAGGCACAAATTAACTATATAATACATATTATTTGTACTTAACTCACTATCTAAAGTGAAATTAGGAACATGAGTTGCACATATTATGACACAGAAATTCATTTTAATATATCCTTCAGTTTTTATTTCTTGGTATGGCCAAATTCATTCAACAGATATCATTTGAGTAACTAGCATCAAAGTATGCTATAGGAGTTCAAGACTGTGGCGCATCTGACCAGAACCAGAGAAAGATTTCCCTGAAATGTATAACATTTGCTCATTTCTTATTAGACCCCCCCAAAAAAATAAGCAATTCTGAAAAAAAAATCAAAGAAAATGTCTAACTCTCTAAAATACCAAACCCAATTTTATAGATGCAAGTACCCAAAACAAGGCTCCAGCTCCTGCATATCCAGTGCCTGTCCTCTGTAGCCAACTGGCTGGATCCCTAGAAACAGACCAGATGAATGCACCATCACACAATGTGACTTTAGCGCACAATGTGCATAAAATTGGCAATTAACATCATCAATTATTCCAGATTTGGCATGACTAATTTTTTAACGCAGAGGGTGTTTCATTTAATTGCCCAATAAAAACTTCAGTACCTTCAATTAAACTATTGGGAAACCCTCAAATATCGGTCTACTGCAGAAGTACACTTTCCTTTTCTCCAATCAACTCCGAACTTCACCCTGCACCAAAGAACTCCTCAAATTCTGGATCCCTGAAGCTTGGTTTCTCTAGCTTATGATTATATTTTTGTGAATTTCCTTTAATATTTTTGTGGATTTCTTAAATCCACCTCTGTTCCAGCAACTGGTCCCAATGGTGTGAATATGCCATTGTCATAAAAATGCCATGAATTTTTAAGAGTTTTTTTTTTTAATCTTTATAACATGTTTCTCGTTTTCATCCTAAGAGGACCTTGTGCATAAATCTACCATGGCCCTTATTACATTGTACTGCAGTCTTTAGTTCACTTTATCTCCTCCACCAAGGTAGGTGAAGGACTGGGTCGTGGTTACCACAATCCCCAGCAGAGTTCCTGGCAGTAGTTAATGCTTAATAAATGTTTTTCCAATGAATCAATGATATCTATACTAATTGCTCAGTGTCCAGGGGACAAACAAATAACATATGTCAGAAACAGTACTGAATGGGCTTATTTTATGCTAATAAGCCTGGACCTGCTCTGTGCTTACCAACCTCTCATTCACCTTTATTCTTACCTCCCCTCTGTATTCTCAGGCCATATTAGGTGCTCTATGTGACTATTACCCTCTCCCTTCTTCTCTGTTGTTGGTCCACAGCCACTACCCTACCTTTCTAAAGCACATAGTGGGACCTTGCCCTCGAAGCTGACTTCGAATTTAACAGTTCAGACAGCAAACACCGAAGCCCCCTCCTCATCAAAGCCAGCGTGACAGATAAACCTGAGTGAGAATTTCAGCTCAGGGGGAGGGGAGGGAATAAATCAGCGGTCAAAATGTCAAAGCTGCTGACTTCTTAGGAAAGAAATGGAGGGTGGTTATAATACTGGACAGGGGGCCTTTGGCTTACATTTGCCAGCATTTGTACTAAACAGGGAAAATGTCAGATGAATCCCATGTGCAGATTCCTTGTCACCTTGGTGTTTTCCTTGAGTGTCAAGTTAAAACTCTAAATGAGTCTGGACATGGAAGCTCATTTTCAGTTTTCCACAAATCTACTCAATGAGTTAAAAAGAATATAATTATGCAAGTAGTAAAATACGTAGTTAAAAGTTTAAAATATAATTGGGTGGCAAACATTAATAGCTGCGGGTGTATAACTTTATAACTTTCAGGTGAATGGAACTATATTAAATACAGATGCATAGAACTTTTAAAAATAACTTTTTGATTAATATACACTCTCCTCTTCACCTTCTTCGATGAGGTAAGCCATAGAGAAACCAAGTAAATGTTTTGTCTGTATTTACCAGGTGACTTGACTGGGGATTTAGGGTTCTAGCAACCGCATAAAGCTTAATTCCATGGAATCCCCTTTGTGTACTATGGAGTAAATAGGGCTGTTATAGAAGGGGAGACAAAGAGAAGCTTCTGAGTCTGTTTATTTGTTCCTAGATCATATTACTCACAAGCATTTCTGTGATTGGGAGTAATTTATAAAAGCAATCCATGTAGGATTCTTACAAAAGAAGATTCCATTTGGAAAATTTTCAAAATAAGGCCCTTACTATACTACATGTGTCTGGGAATTTCCCTGAGCTTTGAGAAGTAGATCAGGACTTTATTAGCAGTAAGTTTTGTGTTTGTAAGACTTTTTAAGAGTTTTCTGTTCATTCAGTTTTTCACTGGAAAGCCAGTAAAGGTCAAGTACCTGACTCTATAATTCTTATCCACAGAGGCAAAATACCTTTCATAGTGAAACTCTTAGAAAGTTAAAAATAGAAAGCAATTCAAATGCAAATCTAGAATTTCTCTTGCTTTGCATCAGATGCAGAGATTCATTCAGGACATGCTGCATAAAGCAGTTTGGGAGAAGGAGAGAGAACAGTTGGTCATTCTCGCCTCGCCTGTGAGATAACTCCTAAATGTCCTGTGTTGGGTTTTGCATAAGCTTCTGAAAATTCCCGACCATGTGAGGGATGTCTGGCGCCATCAAACCGAGCTCCAACTTCCTCAGAAGGATTGCATTTCTGTAGTCATTCTGGAACCAATGATTGTCTGTGGATTTTTTGGTTTTTATTTCCTAGTATATTCCAAGTGAAGAAATTAGAAGAAAAAGAGAACTTGACTTTGAGAACAAAATTTTTGTCTAGTTTTAGAGGTAAAATTATACCAGGGTTAGTCCATTTTCTTTGTCCCCATGATAAATGAGTGGTTTAACTTTGCTTCCTCTGTTTTATTTGATCCTGTGTGGTACTCGGGAACAGCCTTGTGAAGCCCTGTGTTTAGACAATGCAAGGTAACTATTTGCTTTTAAAATGTAAAAATAGAACAGCATAGGAGTCACTTCTATCCTGGGATAAATCAAAAGAACTGTTGAGAGAGGGAAAAGTGGATATTGAAAGCAGAAGGAAGATTTGGATAGCACATTGCTAAATTTAGGGAAATATTTTCAAGTGTAGAAAAAACACCAATAGCCCTGGTACAGAGAAAACCGGCTAGAGAATATCTATGATGACCCACTTCTGATTGTCTAGGTCTATTTCCTCATTGACAAGTACATTTAGTGTCTGCTGAACTGAAACTGAAAAAAACGTGGCATAAAGGAAACAGATGTGCTCTGATTTGTATGCTTATGTGAGAAGTTGTGCATAATTTTGATTTCAGACACGTGATAGTATTTAGTATATCTGCTAAAAGAAGATTCTTTCCCTCAGACTATGAAGATGTTCAGGTGTCCACATTACTATTTTAATCTATTCTCCATCCTAATAGCTTTAATTTAAAGTCTTCCTTTCATATTTGTGTTCATTCATTTATTCAACAAATATTTATTGAACATACAAAATAGACTAGGTGCTGTGATGACTTGCTGGGCTTACAATTTAAGCCAAATCAGAAATAATCTCCCCCTCTAGTCACAGAGTTTATACTCCTGGAGGAGAAAGATAGTATTGAAATACTCTCACAAGTAAATACACAATTACCAATGGAATAAGCACTAAGAGATTTTTCAATTGGAGACATTAAAGTACTTAGGGATACCAGGGAAAGCTTCTCTGAGGAAGAGATGTCTGAGAGGCTACATGGAAACATGGAAAGGTGAAAAAAAGAGCAAGCGACAAGAGCAGGAGTTGGAGGAAACTCCTTCCAGGCAAAGAAAAAGCACCTGCAAAGGCTAAAGCATGGCACATTCCTGTTTCCCAAGTGCTAGGGCAGGCTGGACTAGGCATGGGGGTGGGAGACAGAGGCACAGAGACAGATAGAGGGTTTCATGCACCTTCATGCAATGAGGTTTCCAACACTTGCACGTACTTTCATGGCATTCTCTTTAATGCAATGCAGTTTCCAGCTTTCATTATCGTGAAGTGGTAAGATGATGATGATGATGATGATGATGATGATGATGAATAAACTATATAAAAAGGAAGCCTGTCATAGAGAGAATGTGGGGCCATAGTCCTGACTGAGGGCCAGTATGGCTGGAGGTCAGGGACCAAGAAGCTGTGATTAGAGATAAGACTGGAAAGGCACAAAAGAGCCAGGCCAGGTAAGACCTCCCAAGTCACATTAAGGGATTTGCTCATTATTCTAAGAGTGATGGAAAGTCAATCGTTGTGTTAAGCCAGAGATGACAAGACATTAGCACTTTGCAAAGGAATCTCCCACTGCACCGTGGCAGTCAAAACCATGAGCCACAGTAGATACTGGGAAGCCAGTGAAAGGCTCTTATAACGGTCCAAACAAAAGCAGTTCGGACAGGCGGCAGTGAGGTGGCAGCAAGGTGGCCAGAAGGACGTTGTTTAAGAATTTATGTCATAGACCTGGTGATGAACTAAATTGGAGAGGCTGGAGCAAAGCACAGTGAGGTGTCAAGGATGACAGCGCTTTCGGACTTGAATAACTAGATACAGAGTGAGGTTACAGAACACGACTAGGGAGCTCCTCCATCAGAAAATATTTTGAAATTATAGTCTCTGCTCTTTGCCTGTGACACACACACACATACACACTCACACAGAAGCACACACACATACACACACGCATATACATACACTCATACACATACATGCACACACACGTGTATACACACATGCACACACAGTCACACACACACATTCTCTCTCTCTCTCTCTCTCTCTCTCACACACACACACACACACACACATTTTTTCCCTTGAGATCCTTTCTTCCCTTGCCTTTGGTTATGTTTACCTGTTTAACTTCCCAGGACCCCCCATATCATACTGCTTTTTTCCTATCTTTTCTTCCTTGCTGGGTCTTTTTCCTTCCCTCCATTTCTAAACTTTTTCAGTACTTATAAATATCATCTGTCTCTCCACCAGAATACCAAATCAGCTCTCCAGCTGTGCCCTTGTTCTCCAGCCCAAGTCCTGTGTTGCCTACTACATAGTAGACATTTCTTTGCAGCTGCTCTCTTCTGACCTCAAAAATCAGTTCGCAAAACTAAACTCTTCTCAAGGCCTGATAAATCCATGCTATCTCATGTTTCTATTTATTATAGCACCAGCCTATCAGATTTAAAGTCCAAAATTTTCTCTGATTCCTCTTTCAACAATCAGTCTAATTGGTCTGAGTCCTGATTCGTCCTTCAAAATATGTTTTACCTCTGTGCCTTTTCCCTCCCCTACAAATAACACACCCATCTCACACCTTGATTATTAGGATAGTTTGCTGACTATCCTCCTTTCCTCCAGTCTGATATTTTTCAAAATATAGTCCTTAAGTCACCTGAACAAGAGTTATCTGGAGGAACTAAAAAATCATCAATTCCTGTGACCCATGTTGAATCAGAATCTGTTTGGGTAAGGCCTAGATATTTACCAAACACCACCATAGGAAGATCAATCATATATAAATGTAGATAAAAAGTATTCAGTGTATTCCTGCCCCATTGTCTCCCACGTAGACCTCCTACATGAATAGTTCCAAAGTATCGCCTTGATTGTGGATCTTCCCTGATCATAGGCCTTTGTTGTTGTTGTTGTTGTTGTTGTTAGGTGCTACCCAGTTAGTGTGCAACTCATAGCGACCAAACACAATAGGCGAAACACTATTATCAGTGCTTCTTTGCTATTCATAGGGTTTTCAGTGGCTGATTGTTTTTTGGGAGTGGATTGCTGGGTCCTTCTTCCAAGCCTAGAGTTCCTGGTGTTCCCAGGAGATTTCCCATCCAAGTACTAACCAGGCCCAACCCTGCTTTGCTTCACTTAACCAAGCAAATTAAATCTCCCAGGCCTGGATTTCAAGACCGTAGAATTTCTGGTATCCAGCGAAGTTTCCAGTGTGATTTTTATTTGACCCGCTTCTCTCTCTCTGTGCTATAAGTGATCTGTCCCACTAGCCCCCCTCAAACATGCCTGTCATCCCCTTATGCCTCTGTCTCCTGGCCCCATGGATTTTGTCCATCCAGGGAAGTTCTCCTTCCCCTCTCCTTTGAACCTGCCAAAATCCTACCAGTCCCCCAGTGACCCCTCCAAAGTCAAGCCTTCCCTCCTCCTCTCCTATTTTAACTCTTCCCTGTCTGCTCCTTGTCTTCCTGGGCAGGAGAGGCCTCTACAATCTTTGAACTCTTTCAGCAGGTTTTATCTTCTGCTCATTAATTTATATTTCTATATACAAATAATTTTCCTTTTTCTTTCTTCTGTATAAACAGAGCAGACAGGGACTATATTTTATAAAATGACGGATTGATGGGAGGTCGACCTGGCTTCCAAATGTATCCAAAGTGGAGCTTGGTGCAGATCATTCATCTTTGTAACTGGGATGGTATCACCTGTCTGACAGAATTGGGGATGGAATAAGTTGAAGTCTCTTACAAGAAGAGGAGGCATCAGAAATGACCAAGTTCTAATTAGTTTCTTCTATGAAATTGTCTATTTCTTTGTACATAGCCATCCTCTACATTTTTCTACACTTTCCTTGAAAATATTGCTGTCTCCCACTGTGCTTTGCATTCACTCCACACATCAGCCCCTTGCCCACTGAATATATATTCAAATGTAACAATGGTATCAATGATTGCTCTGAAGAGACAGAAGAATTAGAAATGAGAAAACAGCGTTAACATCATGCAAACAAACGATTAATCTATCTCAGTGTTTATCCTCCTCTGCTCTTTTTTTCAAGGCAGGTGAACAAACAACAAGTTTAACAATAAGCTAAAGCAAGCTGTTTCCTAATGAGAGAGCTCTGTTAAATAAAGGTCAACAGGAGAAGCAACAACACTCATTGTCTCTTGTTTATGGTCCACCCGGGCATCCTGCAAACTTGCTCAATTCTCTCTCCTGTGCATTGCCTTACCTTGAGTTTATACAAATAAAATTACACTTCAGCCTGGCGGGCATTCTTTCTTATTAATCAGTATAGCAATGATGTTTGAAAGTGCAGCTTTTAAGAAAAGTATACATGGATTTTTCTCTTCAGCTATCTTTCTCTTCCTTTGCACTATTGTAAACAAACAATAACAACAATACTAATAATAACAATAAACTCTAGACCAGTTAACCCAAAGCAAATCCCTAACTTGAGAAGTGGGTGTTATGTTGACTATAAAGGTTAATAGGCCAGGAAGGAGTGATATTGTTTTCATAATCTTACTTTAACATTTCAGACTTATCAATTCAAGGAAAAAGTCTTTGTCTAATGCTTCCTTTGTTAAAAAAAAAAAAAAAAAAAAACACTGCCTCACCTAGGCATTATTTTAAATGAGGTCCTCAAACCAGGCACCACGGTGCACCCTTGTAATCCCAGTGACTTGGGAGGTGGAAGCAGAAGGATCACGAGTTCAAGGCTAGAAGCAGCCTGTATAATTTAAGGAGACATTGTCTCAAGATAAAAAAAAAATGAAAAGGGGGCTAGAGGTGCATCTCAGTGGTGCAGTGCTTGGCTGGCATGTGTGAGACCCTGTGTTCAACTCTCAATACTGGAAAAAAATGAAATCCTCCAGGACTGCAAAGTACTCAAGGGGTATCTTCAGTTCCAGGAGGTAGGAGTGTAGCAAATGCCATAAGAAAAGTCCACAGTGTTTTGAATATATAAATAGAAAGATTAAAAATAGAAGCCAATTAAACACTAAAGCACCAAGAAGGAGCATCAATACTAAATGGGTTCCAGTCCCTTTTTTGCCACTTATGCATCAGTTATGATGTTGGGCAAGTTAATCTCTCTATGCCTCAGTTTCCCCCTTTGTACAGTGGGGCCATGTTACCTGCCCCCTAAGGCTTTGGGCCATGTGCACAGCATGGTTTGTGCAAGGTGGCTGGCGCAGTGCAGCACATAGGAGCCTCTCGGTAAAGTTGCCTGGTGTTGTTGGTAAAGGTGGAGGGGGGTTGTTGTGCCAAATGTTACAGAGAGTTCAGAGAGGAAGAGCTTGGGGTTTTATGGCTTTAGATTTTACTAATTTCACGGTGAAAACGAGGAATCACTTTCCACAGAGAGATGCAGAGCTAAAATCTGGTTGAGATGGCAGTAAAGGACTGAGCAGGCAGTAAGGACACAGCTACTCCTTCAGAGAAAAACAGTTCTCCAACAGCGGAGGCTGAGTCAGGACAGTTAGTAAGGACACCAGAGGGGGGGATGGTCCCTCGAGAGGCCTGCTGTGAGGCCTCTTGCGGTTGAGGAACTTGCACCTTCCCTTCCTGTACACTGCACATGGCATACGCTCCCAATCCTACCAGTCTCCAAACCCTGAGTAATGGGCATCACTGCCCCCATCTTGGACAAGGAAACTGAAGTTAACATTGAATGTCACGGAGCTGGTACTTCCCCTCAGTTTCTCTAACCCTAAACTGCAGGCCATGCTGCTTGGCCTAACTATGAACCCGTCGCTTTTGCCTTGGAACCTGATACATCAAGACAGGCACATTTCCAGGGGGGACTTATGGGCCAAAATTGTGCAGAAATAGTTATTCATTATGATATGGTCACTCACTAACAATCGTTGTTGCTGTTGTGATGTGCCATTGAGTTGGGTCCAACTTATAGCGATCCAATGTACAACAGTATAAAACACATCCCAACACTGTGCCATGCCTGGCACTATGTCAGTGCTTCTCTGATGTTCATGGGGTGTTCAATGGCTGATTGTTTAGGGATTGCTTCGAGAGTGAGCTGCCAGATCTTAATGGTGCTAGGGATGGAACCCAGGGCCTCAGCGTAGAGCAGCACTCCACCAACTGAGCTAAACCCCAGCTGACCAATAAGACCTTAAAAATATTCAGAATGTGCCGGGCATGGTGGCGCACGCCTGTAATCCCAGCAGCTCGGGAGGCGGAGGCAGGAGAATCGCAAGTTCAAGACCAGAGGCAGTCTGCATAAATTTAGCAAGACCCTGTCTCAAAAAGTACAAAAAAAAAAAAAAAAAAACGGGCTGAGGGTGCAGCTCAGTGGTCCAGCACCTGCAGAGCATGCAAATGTGAGGCCCTGGGTTCAACCCCCAGTATCACACACAAAAAAAATCAGAATGTTACACATCTATATAGCACTGGGTAGAACAGCAGGCATTTTACACCATTTCAGTTATAGCTTGTGAGGCCTTATTACGTGCAAGAATTTTCCTAAGCATTTTGTATGCACTGTCTTACTGAAAGTTCCAAACAACCCTAAAATCCTTTCTTTGTACTTGAGAAAGCTAAAACTCAGAAACAGTGATCAGCTTGCGCAACGTACAAAACTTGTAGGTGGTAAAGCTAGGATGGAAGCTGAAGCCAGCTTGGCACCCCAGACTAGTAAGCATTGCATTTGATATGCTTTCTGGCTAGAGACCAGGAACATGGCACAGACCTGGACTGTAGGGTCCCAAGAGGGTCTTCCCAGAGCTCTAGGACTTCAAGCGGGGCCTATGACTCCTGCACAAAGGTTTTAGGCAGGTGGCCCAGGCAATCTGCATTCCCGCCGATTAAAATCTAAGCAAATCTGTGAGCCATGGTGCTGGTCCTCACCCAGACGCTGACCAAAGTTACAGACATGAATCTGAATGGCGACGGTGAGGAATAATCTATTTAATAGCATTGCCACCACAAACTTCCACACTGACATGGAGTGAAAGAGAAAGGAGTTGTAGGCAAATAAGCATAATGTTTTATAACAGATTGCACAATTTTTCCTTAAATTGTTTCTCTATTTTTCTAGTCTTATCTTTTGCATAACAAAACAAAAACTGCATTCTTATGCCATCAATCTCTAAGATAATTCAGCTTGACAACCCAGTTTAGATAAAATATTAGTTGTGTCCTAATTTTCTTTGGCTGGTATTTCCCATAACCAAAACGTATAAGTGGTATTACAGGCTTTATTGTCTTCCTCTCTCATTTGCCCCAAATCAGCCTTGCCTGCCTCAAGGCAGTGCATAGGCTGCTTTCCTGTAAAATCACCGTTCCCCAGGGTAGGTGGAATTTAAAGGATTTGAACCACAGTTCTTTCCATTTCTATAAAGTGTTTTTGTTTGTTTGTTTGTTTTTGTTGCTGTTTTAATTCGAGCAACTATAATAATTATCCTTGCTTTTTCTTTTCTGTAAATTATAGAAATTTACATACCTTCTTATTCCCAAATCATTATAATTTGCATTCAGAAGCAATGACCTACTAAGTGACACATTTTAAGCTTCAGTGGTCTGCTAGATTTATAAATAAATACCAGTTGTTTCTGACAGTACCCATAATGGTGTTTAGATTTCTTTCTTCTTCACTAAGTAGATCAAAGTTAGATGTTATCCACGTTTCAAAGGCATAATAAGACCTAAGGATTTCTTACTGAGAGTGCTTCAATAAAGATAAGCTGAAAAAAATTGCCCTATGCAGTGTTAGCTTGGCTGGATTTTTGTCTCTGCTTGTCAACCAGCTTCCCCTAAAATGATATTGCACTAATTCATATTCACTAAAGGAAATCAATTTTAATAAAACATAAAAGCAGAATTCATCCTGAACCTTCACCTGAAACTTGAACTTCTAAATTGCTGTTCATTTAAAGTCAGTTAAGATTCATGACAGATACATAAAATGAGAGGGAAGAAACAGATTTCCTTCATTATCCTACCTAAGTACCATCTGGCATCATGCTAGGAAAAAAAATAATAAAAAGTACAGGGTTTGGGCTAGTCTTGGTCTGGATGTATTTACAAGATTTGCTGATGTCACCCAACACTAAGCACACTCTTACCAGCTTCAAAGATTCCAGTGGTACTTTGGAATTGTTCAAATTGGCTTTCCCCCAAATAAAACCTTCATAGTAAATAAGGGTAAGCAGAAAAAAGAGCACAGGTAATTGGAAGAAATCATTTTACCACAAAATCAATACACAGCCAGATTGCCTCAACAAAAACTATTGAAATTAGTAATAGCTAACATGTTGGATTGGGGCTGGGATTTAGCTCAGTTGGTAGAGTGCTGCTCTGCAATCTCTGAGGTCCTGAGTTCGATTCCCAGCACCACAAAAACGGGAGAAGGATGTGGCAACCCACTCCTGGGGCAATCCTGAAATAATCAGCCATTGAAAACCCTATAAGGGTTGCTATGAGTCGGACACAACTCGACGGCACCTAACAACATGTTGGATTACTTCTTTCTATGCCAGGTGCTACACTAAGCACTGTATATGATGATGTCCTTCTGGTGGCAGAGCTATGACCAGGATTTTTTTTTAGTCATCTATTTTTCTCACGAGACTGTGAGGCACAGAGATCGGTCCTGCAATTTGTCCAAAGTCACACAATTAACATGTATTAAGGCCTCAATTCAAACTCAGATGACCTGACGCCAGAGTTTACATTTAATCACTGTTACAAAAAAATTCCAAAGCCTTATGTGTGCAAAATAATAAACTTCAGAGCATATGGTTTGGGGTAAATATGAATGAATTTCTAGCAAGGATTCAAACCTGAAGTATTTACAACCCAAATCTTGAAATTACAATTGGTACTGAAAGCAACTGGTACTGAAAGCATAGTGAAAGCACTATGCCTATCCATCATCTGGTATTAGAGGACAGGACCTGAAATCACAGTAAGGTTGGGAAAGTTCAGAGCATTCATGTTGAAGGAAAAAAAATCGTTTGTTCTCTTATCAGGATTACCCAGAACAATTCCTTCCTTGTTTTCTGATGGGAGAGCAAGTAGCCTAATTGCAAATCAATTTAATTTAGGTGTTTTTTTAATTTTACTTTACTTTATTTATTATTTATTTTATTATTTATATTTATTATTTATTATTTTATTATTTCTTATTATTTTTTATTATTTTATTTTATTTTTTAACAACCAGTTATTGGGCCCTTTCGAGAGAAGCCCTTATTATGGTTTGGCTTAAAAGCCCTTATTATGGTTCTCCTTAAAAACAAAATACTCAAATTTACATTCCTTCTATGAAATAAGTATAATTTACATTCAAAGTCAGTAGTCTAATAAGATGCCAAGGTTGATCTAGGAAAAAAATAAAATAAAAGGCCACATGCCGTGGCACATGCCTATAATCCTAGCAAATCAGGAGGCCAAGGGAGGAGGATCGTGAGTTCAAGGCTAGAGGCACTTTGTACAACTTAGCAAAACCCTAATTAATAAAAGCAGGCTGGGATTTAGCTCAGTTGGTAGAGTGCAGCGCTGCAGTCTCTGAGGTCCCGAGTTCAATTCCCAGCACTGCAAAAATGGGAGAAGGGCCTGGCAATCCACCCCCAAGGTAATCCCAAAACAGCCAGCCACTGAAAACCCTGTGAGGGTTGCTATGAGTCGGATACTGACTCAACAGCACCTAACAACAACAATTAATAAAAAAATAAAAAGGGGGCTGGTGGTGCAGCTCAGTGGCAGAGCTCTTGCCTAGCATGCATGAGGCCCTGAGTTCAACCCCCTAGTACTGCCAACAACAACAACAACAAAAAAAAAATTAGAAGACAGGTTCCTTTCCCCTCTAGTTGCTTACAAATTAGTATTGATGATTGCTACTCAAAAAAAAAAGTACTAAGTTCCTAAAAGCATATGGATGGTGTGTGAAGGACATGGGTCTCTGCCCAACGTGAATGACTTTATCATGGATAGACACTGTCTCGAGAGGACTTCACAAAGCTGCCGAAACTAACCCGTCCTTGAAAGTTAGCTGATAAGAACATAAGACCAAGTCCAAAGGCCTCGTCATTTTAATTGAAATATAGTAAAGATGGAGCCTCAGGAGTGAGAAGAGAGATGCTGCAAATGGTGGCCTGAGGGACCAGAGGAGCTGGAGCATTTCAGGGCAAAATTTCCACAATTCACCTGAAAGACCCCCGCTGCTGCAGCACAGCTTCACTCTGCAGGTGGGTGGTTCCAAGAACAGGGAGCAAAGACCGGACAGAGCATTTTATTCTTCTGTTTGGTTCTCTTTGTTTTCATTTTTGTCATGCTGGGGATCAAATTCATGGCCTCATGCATGCTAGGAAAGCGATTTGAGAATGAGCTACGTCCCCAGCCCACATTTTATTGTTTTTCAACAATAAAACAATTCTTCGCTGCCCACAAAACTTTCCCCAGCCCAGAGTCTTCCTCCATTGTCTGCCATCCCAGTGGATGACATGAGATCTGAGTTGATACATGGAAACATCTAGTGTGGAGAGCATAAGTTTCTTCGCCTGGATTTGACATTTGCTCTTCTAGTAGCTGTGTCACTTCAGGCAAGTCATGTAACATTTTGACATCAATTTCTACATCTATAAGATGGGTTCTCCAATGCTAATCCTGCAAGTTTGTTGGAAAGTTTTAACAAAATGACACAAATAGATATGATGGGTGATCTATCAAAACTAACCACAGTTATAGAGTGTCTCCTATGTTCCCAGAGCCCACCAGCACACTTGATGGTAAACAGCTGTTTTGATTATACTGTGTGTGTGTGTTTGGGGGCAGGCAGGGAGATAGTTCTGTTTACTCACATAGATTGTAAGTCCCTTATTAGTGACACTAACTTCATCAAAGAAAAAGATATGGTCTCTGACATTGAGGGTGTTAGCAATTAAGTGATGGAGAGTATATATGCAATGTTACATTAAAAAGTTGTTGTTAGTGCTGGCTGCGGTGGCGCACGCCTGTAATCCCAGCAGTTTGGGAGGTGGAGGCGGGAGGATCTCAAGTTCGAGACCAGAGGTAGTCTGCGTAACTTAGCAAGACCATCTCAAAAAAAAAAAAAAGTAAAAAAAATGGGCCAGGGGTGCAGCTCAGTGGTCCAGCACTTGCAGAGCATGCAGGCACAAGGCCCTGGGTTCAACCCCCAGTACCCAGAAAGAAGAAAGAAAGGAAGAAAGAAAGAGAGAGAGAGAGAGAGGGAGGGAGGGAGGGAGGGAAAGGAAAGGAAAGGAAAGGAAAGGAAGGAAGGAAGGAAGGAAGGAAGAAAGAAAGGAAGGAAAAAGAAAAGAAAAGAAAGAGAAAAAAAAGAAAAAGAAAAGTTGTTATTAGGTGCCGTTGAGTCAGGTCCAACTCATCGTGACCTTATGTACCACAAATGAAACACTCCCCAACACCGCAGCATGCCCAGCAAGGTCAGTGCTTCTCTGCTATTCAAAGGGTTTTCAATGGCTTATATTTTTGTTGTTATTGTTGTTTGCTTTTTTTTTTGGGGGGGGGGAGTGGGTCGCTTCTTCCAAGCCTGTAGTACCTGGTTTTCCCAGGCAGTACTCCCATCCAAGTACTAACCAGGCCCGACCCTGCTTAGCTTCCAAGAC
The DNA here is from genome assembly GCA_007922755.1 of Pedetes capensis. Taxonomy (NCBI): domain Eukaryota; kingdom Metazoa; phylum Chordata; class Mammalia; order Rodentia; family Pedetidae; genus Pedetes; species Pedetes capensis. The sequence continues at coordinate 25,744 of VMDO01009211.1, read as the reverse complement.
CTGACAGGATAGGACGCCAGGTGGGTATGACTGCAGGCCATATGAACAAGTAGAACATGCTAGATTTCATTCTAGACTCAGAGGGTGTTTGGAGATCACCAAGGAGGGGAAAGCTAATTTTGCCTGGGAGTTGGGGATGGCATCAGAGAAGACTGGATATTTGATCTGTGGCTTAAACCGGGTTTGGGATAAGAATTGGAAATGAGAAGAAGGAAAAGGATGTCTTTAAAACTATAATGGTAGAATAACAAAACCCGGGGTTGCATGGGATATGAGGAGTGAGTAAGAGAGGGGGAGTGAAAGATAGCCAGAGTGTGGAAGACCAGAGAGCTATGGGGAAAGTGTCGGCCTGTGTGAGGAATGAGGGAGAGTGGGACCCATAGCAGATGATGAGCTCGGCTTGCAGGTTGAGTTGGAGGCGGAGGATGAGGATCTCCCCAGGTGATACAGAGAGATGCAGATTTTGGAGCCCTTTTCATAGATAGAGATGATCATTTAAACTTATGCCATCATTTTGGAGAAAAGATCAAATCAAGAATGAAGCCAGGCACAGTGGGGCATGTCTATAATCCCAGCAATTTGGGAGGCAGAGGAAGGCAGATCATGAGTTTGAGGCCAGAGACAACTTACACAATATAGCAAGATGCTGTCTCAAAATAAAAAATACAAAATGGGTTGGGGGTGCATCTCAGTGGTAGAGCACTTGTTAAAGTTATGTGTGAAGCCATGGGTTCAACCCCCAAGCACTGAAGAAGAAGAAAAAAAAAAAAAAAAAAGCAAGTAGAACAGTGAGAAGCAGCTACCCTTCAGGGAATCATAGTTTTAAAGGAGTTTTTAGTGAACTAGGAAGGAAATCCAAGAATGTCAGTCCCTTTTCTTGGTTGTGACAAAACATCTGTAATAAACAGCTTGAGGGAGAGAGCATTTATTTTGGCTCACAGTTTAGCTCAGAGTCACTCGGCTCAGTATTTCTGGGCCGTGGTGAGGCCATACCTTATGGCAGAAGGGGCTGGTAGAGGAAAATGTCTCAATTCTTGGCATCCAGGAAGCAAAGGGGTTGGGGTTCAGCTCAGCTGGTAAAGCGCCTGCTCAGAACTCTCTGAGGAACCAGGTTCAATCCCCAGCACTGCAAAAATGGGAGAGGAGTGTAGCAATCTACTCCCCAAAACAATCAGCCATTGAAAACCCTATGAGGGTTACTAGGGGTCAGACTTGACTCTCCAGGGCATCCAACAACAAGAGGAAGCAAAGAGAGAGCGTTCAGGGCCCAGGGGTAAGATGTACCTTTGTAGGGCACGCCCCCAGGGACCTACTTCCTCTACTTCTTAGTTGTTACCACCTCCTAATAAGGCCACCAGTCCAAATCCATGAATGGGTTAATCCTCTGATAAGGTCAGCGTCCTAATGATGCAATCACTTCCTAAAGACCCATCAGCCAGCAACCAAGCTCTTAACACAGGAGACTCCAGATTCAAACAACAGCACCAAGAAGATGCAGAACCACAGAAGCCAAGAAGGGAATTTTACAGAGGCCATGGTGAACAAGGGAGACAGGAGAAGAATTGATGCTTTTGAATTATGGTGCTGGAGATGTCTATTGAATACACCATGGACTGCCAAAAGAACCAACAGATCTGTCCTAGAAGAAGTACAACCAGAATGCTCCTTGGAAGCAAGAATGGCCAGACTGCATCTTATATATTTTGGACATGTATTCAGGAGAGATCAGTGCCTGGAGAAAGACATCATATTTGGGAGAGTGGCAGGTCAATGAAAAAAAGGAAACCCTCCACCAGATGAATTGACACAGTGTCTGCAACAATGGGCTTAAACATAAATAAGATCGTGTGCCTGACACAGAATCGGGAAGTGTTTCCATCTGCTGTACATAGGATGGCTATGAGTCGGGCTCAACGCAACGGCACCTAACAACAACAACATGGAGAACAGACATGTCACAGCCTCCCCAGGCCCTGTGCAGGGTGGAGAGGAAACACATTGCTGGCCACCTAGTGGCAGCAAAGAAAGCTGTTTCAGGACTGATAGGAGCAGGATCTTCTCTGTAGAAGACAAAGAGGGAGGGAAGAAGAGGCACAGAGTCATAGCTTCAGGGACAAAGTAAGGTGTCATATTAGGATGCCAAAAGTTTGAGTACATTCTCAGGTTGGAAGGAAATAGCCAGAAGCTAAAGAAGAAACAACGGGGGAAGGACGTGGCACTCCCAAGGCAATCCCGAAACAATCTGCCATTGAAAACCCTTTGAGGGTCACTATGAGTTGGACACGACTCCACGGCACCTAACAATAACAACAACAAAGAATAAACAAAAGATAATTAATGAGCAGGACCCCAGAGCACTGGTTATCAACCTTTTTTTAAGTATAAGATTTACCTTAAAACACAAGAATACTGATGTCTGGTCCCCATCTGCAGAGATTCTAATTTAATTGCTTTGGGTAGGATGAGCATGTATTTTACTTACAAGTTTTCCCTGGTGATTGTCATGATTACAGCCTCAGAGGAATTGGACTATCGATTAAAGTCACTGGCAGGAGGTTTTCTTTGGCTGACAAAGGCGACTTCCTCCTCTGAGAGGAGGGTAGAGTAGTGTTGGGGTGGAGGAATAAAGACAGGATGAATTAGGAACAGAAGCGTGTTGAAGGAAGAATGTGGAAAGAACTCATGATGGATAATTTCAGTCTGAAAAAGTAAAAGGCAAGATGTTCAAAGTGAGGTGGGAGGAGCAAGGTGAGTCCTAAAGAAAACTTAAAATGCTCTGAAAAACTGTTAGAATTTGGACTGGATATGTGGATCAGTGGTGGAGTGCTTTCCTTGCATGCGCAAGGCCCTACGCTTCATCCTCAGCACTGAAGAAAAAGAAAGAAGAAAGAAAAAGGAAAAAGAACGAGGGGGAGGAGGAAAGAAAGAAAGATGGAATGTAGAAAGGAAGGAAGGAAGGAAGAAAGGAAGGAAGGAAGGAAGGAAGGAAGGAAAGGAGGGAGGGAGGGAAAAAAGAGATTCCACTATGGGTAAATAAGCTAACTGTCCAATCACTGTGTCATTTTCTGTATCCTTGTTGCTTGGCACTCTCTAACACAGAAAAGGCATTTCTATCTTTCCTATTCTTAGGAAAAAGAAAAAGAACACATAATCAGGGAAGAGGTAGAATGGTAAAATTATAGAGCTTTAGGGAAGATTTAAACAGGATTATCAAGAGTAAAAAAGTCTAAGCTGTAGATTCAAATCTCTATTTGTTATTTTTCAGTGCCATCGAGTTGGTGTCCAACTCATAGGGGCCCTATGTACAACAGGCAAAACACTATTTTCAGTGCTTCTCTGCTACTCATAGGGTTTTCAATGGTGGATTGATTTTTGGGAGGGGGTTGCCAGGTCCTTCTCCCAAGCCTACAAGCACCTGGTGTTCCCAGGCAGTCTCCCATCCAAGTACTAACTAGGCCCAACCCTGCTTAGCTTCCAAGATCTGACAGGATCAGAGGCCACAGTGATATGACTGCAAGCTTCAAATCTCTATTAGTTGACTTATAGTTCATCAATGGAGGAATCTTGTAGATCATCATACATAGCTCCTCTTATTTAAATGAAGAGTAAACTGAAATTCTAATGAGTCTGAGATTCCAGCACCATCAAAGAACAAGTTAGCAGCACTGAGAGACCTGGAAATGGAGTGTGATTCCCACACCAGTGCCTGCAGTTCCCATACCCACTCTGCTCAGGATCTCTGCTGAGGTTCCCACTTAGCAAAAATGGCTATAGTTCCCCTGTGAGGATTAAAAAGAAAATCTATAAACTGTTTTTAGCTCTTTGCAAGAGAAAAAATATGTTCAATTTCTCCTTTATTGCTATGATTATGTGGACCAGACTGAATGCCTGCACCTTTGAAGAGTTTCATGGCTAGTGTGGAGGTTCCCATTTTAAACCATGCTGGTTTTAAATTGCCCACAGAATATTCAGATAACTGACTGTAATAATTCAGGTGCTTCACTGGATAGGTTGTTTGAAATCAAAACAAAGAGAGAAAGGAAACATTTTAAGCCTAAAGAAGCAGCAAGACAGAGCCTGCAAACTGCCAAATGACTTCCTCAAGGTAGTTAAGCAGGGACCGAGACGCAGGCGCCTCCCGTAAGTCATGGTAGTAGTAGGGCAGGTGCTGTCGCTGTGCAAAGTGAGGTGTGCAAACTCAACCACCACCGGGGTCCTTTTTACCTCTGACTTTTTGTGTTTTAGTTTTTGCTGTCATTCTTCCACCAAGATTTCTAAAATGGGAAAAGCAATTATTTCAGACTATAGTTCAAGTGTTTTTAATTATAAATGAACTTATGTCCCAACTTCATATTCTTTATCAGCAAGATGGGGGCATGTTGGAGTACATATTCTCAGCCCAGAGCTTTGTTTCTCACTGTCTCTGGTTAGTTGCACTGGGCTAGTTTTTATTTACCTCGCATGGTTGAATATGCTCCTCCACCGCCCTGCAGTGCCAGGAAGGGCAGTGGCAATGGTCACCATATCTCTGCATGAGAGAAGGACCTTTCTCCTATTCTTCTTTTCTCTTTTTCTGCTCAAGTGTGCAAGAGATTTTTGGGTCATTGCAGAAACCCTGGTGGCATGCTGAGAGAGAAAGAGAGGGAGACAGTGTGAGAAAAAGAGAGAGAGAGGGAGGGCATAATAAAGCTGAAGGTGGTGTGAGAGGGCAAGAGGAATTGTAGGTAAGCTGGAATCTCCTAGAGAACTGTTTTTGTTTTTGTTATTGTTTTGTTTTTTGTTTTTTTTGTTTGTTTTTGCATTCATCCCTTTGAATTAGTAAAGAAATTGGGGGTGGTTGCTATGCAGATAGACACCACACTGAGAGAAAGCAATAATGGCTTGGATGTCTTGAAAAATGGTTAAAAGATAGAAAACTATAGAGAATGCAATGCTCCCTGGCTTTGGATCTACCTGGATGACTACAAACTCAGAAGTGGAGGAAAACATGAACTTGGGGTGATGCTTTTTTTTTTTAATAAAATGTAGTTTTTCTTCTTTCAGTTGGATTTAGGGTTGTTTGCTGATTCTCATATTTTATAAAATGGTACAGTGTTAATTTTCAAGTTTCAGGTTTCAACTCTAACGTATTGGAGTCTTGTGAGTCTTCTCAGCCTTTGAAATTCTCAATTATTTTACTGCCAGAATTTTCGTCTATTTGATAAATTTTCTAAAAGCAACGCTGTCGAGACATGCAAACGGAATTGAAGGATGGATACAAGCATCCAGATGACTCTAGGAAAAAAAAATCTGAATTGATGTTTTAGTCCACAAACCTTTCATCTTCACTGGCACTAATTATCCAAATACAACATATTTTAGCACTCTAATTAATTTTTCATGCGTAGAGGCTGAACACGGTGGTGCAAGCCTGTAATCCCAGTGGCTTGGGAGGCGGAAGCAGGAGGATCGCAAATTGGAGACCAGAGGCAGTCTGTGGTAATTTAACGAGACCCTGTCTCAAAAAAAGTAAAAAAAAAAAAAAAAAAAAAAAAAAAAAAAAAAAAAAAAAAAAAAAAAAAAAAAA